>VTPC01001898.1:0-72318 GCA_011009095.1 Ignelater luminosus
TCTTGAATTTACTAGGGGCGAAAAACATTTATCGAAGAAGGGAAAATTAAATATTTACAGAGATATAAAATGTGAAATACAATTTGCATCTTATAATTTCGGAACGGAATAATTTTTATATACATTATTATAATGAATAATAAACGAAATTTAGTATAATGCTAACCGGAACGATAATTATTAAATGATCTTAACACACTGTAATATCAGAAATTAAAGCAGCATCTCGTCATTTTACTAAATATCAATGTCTTTTTTTCCTTGAAGAATATTTTACTTTCCCGTTCTTCAAACAAAATGCTATAAACGAAATGTATCACCAATCATGATTATAGCTTTGTTGTTTCCCACATCAGTCCAACTTCAAGCCCTTTGGAAGCCTAAAAACGGTGATAGCATAGTTTCAGTATCAAGATTGGTAAGAAAAGAAACCTATGATTAACAGTTTTCTTTCAATATTGAATCATAACAAACAATTATAACTTCAACAAAACTACTTTCTTTAATAATCATAGCTTGGGTACTACATGGGTTCATCGTTTTAACGCTTTAATAACCGTGGCGTTTCTTTGACTTTTGCAGATAATACGAAATCGGGTGATAATAAAAACTGCATTAACTCTTAATTTTGTTACGTTGAGGAATCTTTTGAATTGGAATTAGCAATAACAGCCTACTATGTTTCAATTTTTTTAGGATTTTGTCTAAATAAGAAAAACAAAACTTAACAGGATTTATCTGTTACTGGGTGTTATAATTCCTATATTGTGAATTATGAAACTTCTAATACTATTAATATTCTATTATATTTTGGTATAAAGGAAACAAATGGCATTTGAGACGTAAACTTTTGACACCTGCTTTTCATTTTAATATATTATTACAATTTATGGGGGTATTTGTTGAACAAAGTAATACGCTTGTAAATCAACTGAAAGAAGAATGTACTAAACCTTTCACTGATATTATACCATACATCACTAGATTTACATTAAATTCTATATGTGGTAAGTAATTTCGGCAGTTTTTGTAATGTAATTCCATACAATAACTACGTTTAATACAGAAACTGCTATGGGAACACAACTGGATCATGTAACAGACGGACAAGAAAAATATAGACAGGCCATTTACAAAATGGGGGATCTGTTAATTTATCGTGTAGTACGTCCATGGTTATACTACGATGTAATATTTTATTTAACAAAATCATTTCGTGAACAACGGAAAGTTGCTAATACATTACATAACTTTTCACTCAATGTCATACGTAATCGTTCAAATTCTCAGCAAAATGAAGAAATACGAGTAGACGATGAAGAATCTTTAAGCTCAGTAAAAAGGCGCTTAGCAATGCTGGATCTCCTTATATCAGCTAGAAATTGTGGTGCTCAAGTTGATGAAGAGGGTATTAGAGAAGAAGTGGATACGTTTATGTTTGAGGTATAACTTTATCTTTACATTTATATTTGAAGTACATTATCTTTGGATTAATTATTTTTTCGAATCGCATTCTAGGGTCATGATACCACCACAATGGCAATTTGCTTTACTTTGATGTTATTAGCATGTCATCAAGATATTCAGGTGCTTATTTAATTGAACATAATTGAAAGAAGTAAGTCCAATAAATGTTATATTTCAGGAAAAAGTAGTAGAAGAATTGAAAGAAGTATTGGGAGATGCAGATGAACACCCAACATATCAAAAGTTGCAAGAATTAAAATATTTGGAAATGGCCATTAAAGAATCCTTAAGAATGTATCCAAGCGTTCCATTTATATCTAGAGTTACAAGTGAAGATGTGCAAACACATACTGGATATACCATACCTGCAGGAACCTATGTTAATATACCAATTTATGACTTACATCACAATCCCAAATATTATCCTGATCCTCATAAATTTGATCCATATCGATTCTTACCTGAAAATGCACAAAAACGTCATCCATTTTCTTACCTACCTTTTAGTGCAGGTCCTAGAAACTGTATTGGTAAGTATAAGGTATTCCTGGTAAAGCTGGTATATTTTTCTAAACATAAGTTCACTTGCAGGTCAAAAATTTGCATTTTTGGAACTTAAGATTGTTATAGCAAAAATCTTAATGAAATTTACTTTATTGCCATATGATAAACCAGATGACATTACATTCATTACAGATATGATACTGCGAACAGAAAATGGAATAAAAATTAAGATTCAGTCACGTGTTTGAAAGATATAAAGAAATAAGCCTAATACGTATAAGCATATTTTGCTATGAAACTATGTTCTTTATGTTTTTAATAAAAATTATATTAATATATTTTATAATATGGATAATTCATTTAGGGACAAAATATGAAACTAAGCATATCATTATCTTACTCTCTTTTATACAGGGTGTCCCAGAAATGCATATAAAGCTTCAGTTAGCCTTATGCTAGCATTCATGCAAATCCCTACGCTGCAGAAACTGATTTCCTTCAATTCTTCACACAATCAAAAAAGGATATTAAATTTGGCAACGGTGTGAAGGTTTTTAGCAAATGGAGTATCAAGTAAGTGGTATAGCTTTTGGTATGGAACTACTAGGTCAAGTTTATTTTAAGGATTATTTATGTAGTTCAAAATTATAGCCAAACCCTATTTTTATTATGCAGAAAATCTTTAAGAAAAGACTAACGTTGTGGGAGTATTTTAACAAATACTCCTTGCATACACTGTAAGTTATCACTAGAGACCGGAAAAATAAGCAAAATGCCCACTGTATATTTCAATATACTCTGAAAGTATTTAAAAGAAAACTTCAAAATAAATTGATATTTTTATTAATATTACAGAACATGTTTGCTATGTGAATTAGAAACACCATCACCTGTGAACGTTGCTTTGTCTCTTCGTAAAACATTATTTACAAAACCTGAATCTCTTCTTTGTCTATTCACAGAAATTGAACCGTTTTTTGCAATTTTTATGAAACAACTACACTCTCATTTTGCTCTTTAAATGCTGAGTATAGTAGTCTAAGTCTACATTCTGCAGATCTTATTAGTACAACATGATTTGGATGTTGTCCATAGGAAGAACCTTCAGCATACTTATTTATTGTAATTATCACTGCATTTGCCAGAATTCATTTGTTCATTGTATAAAAATTGAAAATGTGCACAATAATAAAAAACAACGGACTAAATGTAAATACAGCTTAAGAAATTCAAAAATTGATAATGCAATTCAAAAAACAATAGGAATGAAATATAAATTTTTAGCACCAAGATTTTATAATATGTTACCAAGATCATTGTTGGATATTAGAAATTATAAACGTTTTAGAAAAGAACCCCTACAAAATTTGATGCAAAATGATTTATCGCCATTTTTAGAATACCTAAATTAATAAGTAATTATATTATGCGTTTTAAATTAAATTAGCATAAGTATTTAGTTACTTTAGTTACAAAACTTTTGTTACTTATTTTACTACTTTTTTATAATTATTTAGAATAACATACTACCATATACAAAGCTTTGCTTATGCAAAAGTACTTTATTTTGTACTTTAATGTGAATCGTCACAATTTGACAAAATAAAAACTTTTAATTTATCACAATGTCATGAATCAACATGGTTGTCATATTTGTTATTTAACATACTCGTAATTCTTGTGTTTAATATTATTTTCAGAAAAGGTATTGCTGGTTACATTAACATTTTCCTTGGAAATTTTAATTGCAAACAATTTTTGTAATGGTATATTATTTCATTTACAACCTATCGAGGAACACTGTTTTGACAGCTTTATGTTAAGAGTTTACCAAGGAAAAACTTTACCTGAAACTTGAGTGTATTTCTGGGACACCCTGTATAAGATACCTACATGTTGTAATAAACTATTTTTATATATTGTAATAGGTATTTAAATTATAAATATTGTAATAGTTTTAAATATATATTTTAGAAGAGGCCAAAAGTTGATAATTATTTTTATTTATAATATTATAAATTTGTCTACTGTCAACTAGTAAGGTTATGTGATGTAATGACTTTCTGATATTTGGTTGATAACCTAAAATAAGACCACCATGACTAACATGTGACAAACTTCAATCAAATTGACAGTTAATTGTTCAAACAATTTTACATTTATTTTTCTATTCTTTTGAAAAGAAGCTAAAAATCTTTTATTTTATATATATTCTTAATAGCACCAATTTTAACTTATTCCGTTTACCACCTTTTTAACCTTAACTTCACCACAACTTTTTCTTTTAACGTCACACCTCCTACTCCTTCTCTGTACATCTCCTTCCTTCAATACACCATCTGTCAAGTCAATCTCCCTCTGTTAGTTAAAATCTCCACCCTCTTCAACACATCACTGTTTTGGTCCACCGGTTATTCAAATCCGCTCTGAAGACAGTTGTGTAACCCATATCAGAAGTCCCATATCTCTCCTCACAAGCAAAAATGTATTAGAAGGTAAGTAAAGCAAATAATCAGGTTACTCTTCTTTAAACTAACTGATTATTTTGTTTTTCTTTCAGGACCGAATTTGCTTGAATATCCACGAAGATAGAAAAATGACTTTAACTAAAATGTGTTGTTGTCTATTTCAAAGTTTAGAGAATTGGCACTTAATCAAGTTATATTTCTTTTTACTTTAATTTGTATTTCAAGTTTATAATTTGTCTAATATAAGCAACACTCACATTAACTTCCTTGCTCTAGTCACCCTTTTGGATAACTAAGTTGTTCCTTCGTTTTAATAATATTTTCCATTCTTTGAATATCAACAAGAAGAAAACTCAGTGGTCTGGAATCGTACCATTTTATTAACACCGTCTTTTTTTTAAATACGATTCTTTTAACACAAATTTGGTTATAACAAATATAATTTCAATTAATAAATTTTTCTTTTCTTTTAACACATTTTAAACAACCTTTTCTTAATTTTCAAACTTTTTTTCAAAATTTTTCTCTAATCTCATCTATTCAATTGTCTTCTTTTTTTTCACAGTCTTTATCATTAATTCTATAAACAAGAAAAACTTACATAATCAACTAATCTGGAATGTTCCTTTCTTAACTATTTACAACTGGCAACTTATATGTATGACAAATTTCAGAATATTTAAAATATTCTATTTAATTGTTTGATCAACTGACTGTCCGTTCTTATGCTCTTAAAATGAATCTAGTGAAATCATTGTTATTATTGTTTTCTTATTTAGGTATCATATCAAGAAGCAAGAAGAAAGAAGTGTAGTTAAATAAATGAACAGCAAATAAAAACATTAGGATGAAAATGCAATGTTTCTGACTGTGTACTTTATGCTTACAAAATCATATGATTATTGAATTATACACTTTATTGAAAGATACAAGAAAATTTTATGCCTGCTTTTTATACTATTAAAGCAGAAACTCAGTAAAATTACATATTTTACAAGTACCTGCCTCATAAAATACATGTACAGTTTTTTGCATAAATAATGTTGCAAATCATTTCTTTAATGAAGCTACTCACTAAATCTAATTTCATATTAATTATCCAAAATCGTCTTATGGGCTCGTAGGAAATAAATTTTATGTAATTAATGCTAAATCAGATTTCGTGTATTTGATCAATTTATTCATGCAACATTATTTATGCAAAAAGCTGTACAAAAGAAGTAGGTATATAGAAAGATACTAAAGTAATTGTGATGCAATACCTTAAAATGTGGTAAAAGCTTTATTTTTGATTTAACAGGATAATTACAAATTGTAAATTCTTTGTTTATTATGGAATAAAATTGATAGGGTAGATTCATGATAGGTATTTGTCTTTGCAAATGCAAACTATAGTATTGATTCGTCTAGTTATAGAGTTATTGGCTTTTGAAGTTGCTTGCAAAATGGTAACTTTCAGGAGGATGATTGTTTTTATCAAAGTGCTAGTAACAATTGTGAAGTCAATTAATAGTTCCTACGTATGACTGTCCAGAGGCTACTTTGACGTTGTCAAAGAAATATTATTATAAAATTACCTAAATTTGTTGTAAATAATATTTATGTCAGTTGATTTGGAGCCTTTATTTGAATCATTATTCGATTATTCACAATAATATAAATTTATTTTTCCCAGCCTAAATTTTTTCCCTTTAGAACATACATGGGCACTGAGGTCACCCAAGGGCCTGAATTAGCTTCTATAATGGCAAATTTATTGGATGAGTCAATTTGGCCAGTTTGGCCCTGGTGCCCATGTATGCTTTATAAAAAAAATAACTTCCAAAAACAATTACCCTAGATCAGAAGTCATCACTAAGAACATGTAACAGATTTAAGACAGCCTTTTATCAGTTAGTGTACCACTTAAACCTAAAAAAAGAAGAAAATAAATCAACTAAAATCAACCCTGTCTGCCCAACAGTCGGTTTTCACTAGGCCTGTGGTAAAATCTAAAAATCCCACCATTCCTTCTTTCAAAATTTCTCACATGCTGCAAAGAAGAAAAAGCGTTTCCAGGATGTAAACGATTTGCTTATGTGAGGAATTTTCTAACAAAACGTGAGATTATTTACAATTGTCAGATAACACCGCCACAAGAAGAATACATGCCATTTCAAAAGACATGAAAACTCAGAAAAAAAGAAATATGTGACTGGTTCTCACTACAATACAAATCTGCAGGTATATCAGACATAGCACAGTTAGCAGTTATGGTGAGAATGGTATTTAGTAACTTTACTGTAAAAGAATATCTACTGAAAATATTACCGATGAAAAGACGAACAACAGGTGAGGAAATCTATAAACATATCATATGCAGTCGATAGATATGCCTCTGCACAAGCTGTCGGCGATAACTACTGAGGGGGCACCAGCAATGGTTGGTAATATCAATGGATTTATTGCCCTTTGCACAAACGATAAATTATTTCCAAACTTTATGTCATATCACTGTATTATCCACCAGGAAGCTTTGTGTGGTAGAATACTCCCCTTCAGACACGTTATGAGAGAGTTACAAAAATAGTAAACTCTATTCAAGCAGTCCCTTTGCAATATCATCTTTTAAAGGCCCTACTAGGAAATTCTGAAGATCCTGATCTCATTCTGCATACTGAAGTACGTTGGCTCAATAAAGGCAAAGTTCTTACAAGATTTGAAAATTTAAATAAAGAAATAAAAAATTATCTCAATACCAAAAATCAGAATTTTGTTGAACTAAGTGACTCTCACTGGCAGGTGGATTTGGGTTTTATCACAGACATAATGGAGAAATTCAATTATTTAAACTTGGAGCTGTAGGGAAAAGACAAACATACAGCTATAATGATTGGCTATGTAAACTTGTTTAAACTGGTTGTCTATTCTAGAATGTGCTCTTAAATACAAAAAAGTTGGGGACCTCTGCCCTAGATTATCCAGGTGTTGCTCCCTTGAAACATTTCAGATATTACATGAAAGACAACATGCAGAGATAAATAAATCTTCAAAGCTTTAAGTCAGTTTCAGTAGCACTGCATGCCAAGAAATTATAAAAACATCTAAGAAATGCATATGGTTGCTGTCGCAAAAGAATCTCAAATTATTTAAAAAAAAAGTAAAGAGGACATATCTGATAATGAAAGGTGAATCAACATACAATGTAAAATACAAAATAATACTTACACTGAACCTTGTAAAATTTACACTAAATTTTCTCCTGGGTAATTATTTCCCAGTAATACCTTATTTGGGATTTCGTTTACTACATGTCAATAGTGTATTGCAGTACCTCAATCACTTTAGGTACGATATAGCTTATGTAGTCATACATTACATAATATGTGAAATCTTGGAGGTATTCTAATAGACTGTATGAGAGATCTACCAATGTAAAAAAACCAGTTGTTTCTCATCAATTTTACAGTTAAACCAAATTTTTCTTTTGAATGGCATTCAAGTAAAAAAATAATATTTTGCATTTTCAAAAAACCTGTATCATGTATACTTATTATTATATGCTACAAAATTTGGTTACATCGAGTTTGCACAATCATAATACCAAAAACATTTTTCCACATATTTACCAATGCCAGTCAAACAACTGTATATTAACAAGTTTGCCAATCGTATTCTTGCTGGACAATTCTCATACAATGTAATTATCATTGTTTATGCCTACAAATTATTATTACTGTTATTATCTTAAGCAGACATTTTCTTGACTTCTTACTAGCATTTTTACCAGATATCAATCTGGCAGATGCTTGAGAGATTTGCCAGTCGTCCCTGTATTTGACATCATTTTTTAGCATCCCCTATTGTACTTATCAGGATGCCAAAATTCCCATATGTCCAAGCAGGACAGTGTTTGTTTCAAAGACCACCTTCATGACTGTTTCAATGCAAAGTCCTTAGTAGCTAAACAGTAACATCCTTACATCAACTGGACAACTGCTGCACGGTAGGCCAGAAATCTCTAGACATGCTCAAAAATTAAATATTCAAAATTAGTTAACAAAATAATGCTCCTAATAGGTAATTCGAATAACATTTTTATTCCAAACATAACAAAAATTAAAGAAAACGCATCTTATTTTGCACTGGGCACATAAGTAATGTATTTATTTTAGGGACATAAAAATGGTTAATGTTTAATACGTACGAGGGTGACGCTGAATATTTTTGGATGTGAAAATCGTTAAATGATGAAGAGCACAGCGGTCGGCCATCAACTGTAGTTACTGATGAAAACATCGCCAGGGTGAGGAATCTCGTGAATCAAGACAGACGAATTAGTTATTGTTCGATACAGGCGAGTTTAAATATTGGTGTTCATAAGCTTGTTTTGCATTGGGTCCCCAAACTTCTGTCTAATGAGCAAAAAATGCACGTGTGGAATGGTGCCAAAAAATGATTGAAGATTATCAAAATGGTTCGTCCAAGCGAATTTTTTACATCATTACTGGAGATGAGTCTTGGATTTACCAATTTGACCCAGAATTAAAAACCCAATTGACAGTTTGGGTGTTTCTGGACGAAGAACCACCAACGAAAACTAAATGAGCACGAAGTGTAGGAAAGAAAATGGTAGCTTGTTTTTTTCTGCAAGTGGTCATGTAGCTAAAATCACTTTAGAGGATCAAAGAACCGTTAATAGTGAGTGGTACATTACTCAATGTTTACCCAAACTGTTTCAAAAAATTAAAGACATCCGACCAAAAGCCGGTTTGCGAAGAATTTGTTTACACCATGACAACGCCACTGCCCATTCTGCTGCTTGAACCCGTGAATTCCTAGAAAGATCAAGAGTCAAATTAGTAGGACATCCACCGTACAGTCCAGATTTAGCCCACCTGCGACTTTTTTCTTTTCTTTCAGAAGTAAACAGAGAATTCGTGGACGCACATTTTCAACTCCAGAAGAAGTAGTAGCAGAATTTGTTAAGGAAATGGAGGCAATTCCGAAAAATGTGTTCCGTGAGGTTTTCTCTAAGTGGTTTTGTCGCATGAACAAATGTATTGAGCATGAGGGATAATACTTTGAAAAATTATAAATTGATTTTTGTTGTATCTATAGTAGTTTTCTTTTATCCAAGAATTTTCAGCGTTGCCCTCGTAATACAGCTATCTCAACAAAGAGATATTTGATAAGCATAAAAATCAAGAAATAATGCCAAAGTTAAATATACAGGGTATAAAACATAAGGTGAACCAAGAGGATATGTTGATTAAATTACTGTTGCAAGAAGATGCAGATGATATTTCTGTATTACCTTACATAAAAAACTTTTGTTTTAAATATTTTCATTATTTCAATTTTTAAGAGTATTTTGAGTGTTCTGACCCTCAGTGTACTGGGTTAAATCTTGACGTACACAATTTTTTGTTTTGTCCATGATATTAGGTTTTTAATGTTATTTAATTTTACAGGAAATCACGAATAAAAAATAATTTTTAATGAATAAGGCTGAAAATGAATGCTACATCTACAAAAAGATTAATTCTTATTCTATTTCTAATGTTTTTACGATTTATCATTAAAATAATTGTAAATAACTTTGTTTATTAAGGTAAAGACCTTTTAATACAATTTGTTTTATAAAGTAAGTTATCACAATTGAGACGTATAGAATATGAAGGTATTGTTATGTTTTTTAATAAGTAGGGGAAGATCATAAATAAGACGTTATATAATATATTGATATATTAAAAAATAAAAAGTTTTTGGATGTATAACTGTATTAATTTGCAATCACTTAGCATACGCAAATGCTTACAAAATTGTACAAAACATTAGTTTAAGTAACATACATACACGTACCAAAATATATAACATAGGAGGATATTGACAATTACAGTACTATTATGACATCTATATGAAATGACAAACAAATAACAATTACTCTTTGATTAGTACTGCTGCACTTAGAAATATATTTACAATTATTCAGTATATTAATTACATATATATATAATATATATAACAATGATATAAAGTAGTGGTAAAATTCATTTTTTAAGGAGATAAAATTAAAAAAATGTACATAACATATAATATTAGAAAAATGACTATTGATTATTATACTATTCCAAGTCTTTCATAAGAACTCAGACTCAGGTTCTCAACTTATCACTTAAAATGAAAACCTATGGCATGTCATGGTCAATATAACAAAGTTATTGCTCTATGGCACTTTCTGCCAGCATTAAGTACAAAATGATTTAATAATGCCTTCAAGGAACTACAAATTCAGCACTGACACGGTGGTAATAATATTACACCACCTTACATTACAATTGACTACATGGAATGAAAATATTTCATATATTTATAAAAAACTTTGGCTTTGTAGTCTAATATTTTGGTGAATAATACACAAATTACATTTTCAATTTATAGGCAACATAGCAGCCACACTTACAGTTCCACAGCTGCTCTGGTAGTTTCAAGTATAAAATATATTATTACATTATGGCTACAGACAATCACTATAAAAAAAATACAATATGCACCGATATAACAGTATTTTATATCAAGAGATCAGTGCTAGATATTAATCACATTAATACAAGCTGCCCGTATGAATTTACCCTCTTTAGATAAGAAAAACACTGCAATAACGGCAAATGAGCATTTTTCTCATTTTAAATTTAATTTCCTACTTGTAAAAAATATAACCTTTGATAAACAAACAACTAACTACCTACCAGTTCAATTTGGCGATATTTTTTTCTTAAATTGGACACGGGATCCTTAAAAAGCACCGGATCTAAGCGCAAGTTGGAACGGAGTAGAGGCATGTAACCAAATACAGCTGCAAAAGTATTAAGGCAAGTCTGTCTTTGAATGAAATGATCTGGATCATTCCAAGGTGATCGCCCACCACTTGACGGTTGTTCTTTATACTGCTTTCTTTGTGTTACTTTAATAGGTGGTCTGCGAGTTACATGACTAACTAGAAAATTCATTAATATATCTTCACAATTCTGGCTTTGTTCAACAGTTTTATGTAACAATGGACTAAGCCATTCAGTATACAAAACATTATAATAACGATGATAAAATGCTGCACCTGTCAAAACTATAGAATAATCATTAGTCCATTTAGAAGTATAACCCCATGATCCTTTAGCATCATCCCAATAATGAGATCTGGCAGGATATCCAACAATACGATCAGGAAATTGCATCCACACTTTGAATGCAAAGTCAACCTCGTCTGTTGTTAACACAGTATCTTCATCGAGTGATAAAACTCCAGCAGTCTGTATTAAAGGATGAGGATAGAATCGTTGCGAGATGCTTGGTTTATTAGGATCTGATGTAAATTGCAAGATATTTAGTGGAACATGTGTTGGTAAAGTTGGCCAGCGAGTCTTGGGAGGAGGACTTTTATCATTAGACCATACTATTATAATCTGAAAGAGTAATAAATTAATGCAATACTAAAACTGAAATATACACTAACATACCCGTGCAACATATTTGCTACGTGCTACACTGCTTGTAAGGCGATATAAAGGAGATGAAGGTACAACTAATGATCCGAGTTGGCAGTATACTACGGCAGTAAATTGATCCACGTGAGCTTCTGTAGCAAATGGAAACTGCAAATGTGAATCTGAGAATTGTGGAAGTGTAAGTAATGCTCCTGGAGAATTGTTCCAGACAGTTCCATCACGTGGAGGCTGTTTAGGTAATCGTTCACGAATAATCTGAAAAAATGAATTAAGAAGAATTTAAATATTAGAGTCAACAATTACAGAAAATAAGTACACACATTCACTAAATGAAATGGTTATTACTTAATAGCTATCTACTATTAACTTGGTCTCAAATTAAAAAGACTTTTGTGGTTCTAACAACTTCCACTGACATTGTAAAAAGATGCAAACTTTGATTTGACTTATTTGAAACTTTGGAGGGTTTACAAGAAAGTGCACTTATACGAGGGTGGTCTGAAAAGTTTCCGACCTCAACGTGAAGATGGCAGCACTCGTAAATAAAAGCTACTGGATTTCGTTGTTCATCTATTGACAGTTACTCACCAAAGTTTCAGTCGTTTGAGTGAGTTGATGTGAGTTTTTTTGTGAAAATGGACAAAATCCAGTATCGAGCTGTCATTAAATATTTGTTTTTGAAAGGCAATACGCCTTCGAAAATAAAAGATGAGTTAGATTCTGTGTATGGGGACTCCGCATCATCATTTACCACAGTGAAGTTTTGGGCTGCTGAATTTAAACGTGGCCGTAAGAGCTTGGGAGACGATGAACGTTCGGGACGTCCAAAAACTGCAACTACCGACGAAAACATCGCCAAAGTTCACCAAATGGTGCTAGACGACCGCCGAATTAAAGTGAGAGAGATAGCAGAGGTTATGAACATGTCAAAAGAACGTGTTTGTCACATATTAAATCAACATTTAGGCATGAGAAAGCTGTCCGCGCGTTGGGTGCCGCGTTTGCTCACGTTAGACCAAAAACGTGTTCGAATGAATATTTCCAACGCTCTTTTGGCGCAGTTTAGGCGAAATAAATCCGAGTTTTGGCGCCGATTAATTACTGTAGATGAAACTTGGATACACCATTATACGCCCGAAACAAAAATACAGTCCAAACAGTGGACTGCAAAGGGGGAACCGGCTCCAAAAAAAGCAAAAACTGTTTTTTCGGCTGGGAAAGTGATGGCGACTGTTTTTTTGGGATAGTCATGGAGTTATTTTAATCGATTATCTTCAAAAAGGAAAAACCATTACAGGAGCATACTATGCATCATTACTTGACAAGCTGAAGGCAGAACTTGCGAGAAAACGGCCACATTTGCAGAAAATGAAAATCCTGTTTCACCAAGACAACACCTCACACCTCAGCGGTTGCCATAGCGAAAATCCACGAATTACGGTTTGAACTGCTTGACCATCCGCCTTACTCACCAGATCTAGCCCCAAGCGACTTCTTTTTGTTCCCTCATCTAAAAATTGCGCTCGGAGGACAAAGATTTTTGTCAAATGAAGAGGCAATCACCTTCGTGAACAATTATTTTGCAGAGAAAAATGCCGAGTACTATTTGGACGGGTTACAGAGATGGGAGCATCGCTGGGAGAAGTGTGTAGAGTTACAAGGAGACTATGTTGAAAAATAAAAAAAAATTTTCAGAAAAAATGTCTTGTATCTTTGTTAGGTCGGAAACTTTTCAGACCACCCTCGTATATAGACACCTGTCTAGCCTTCCTCTTGGTAAAATTCTCAATAACTTTCTTTACATCTAACTTATTCTTTTTTTAAATAAAATTTAGAAGTATTTGACCGAATTTAATAATTACACTTTGACTATTGACTTGGTTCTAAATAAGTGAGTTCTGAATCATAACTGTGGCAAGAAATATTTTAAATTTGTTTATATACTACAATTAACACCATAAAGCAATAAATATTGTAAGGGTAGAAGGAAAGTAAAAGTTGAACAGATGTGAAACGAATATCACTGCCCTTTACAAGAATGTGGTTTTTTTCTAAGATATCGACAATATGCAATAAATAGGAAAATACCGACAAACTGTACAACACAGATGTAACTTCCGGCAAATTGCTATACACCGACTACCTGACAACATAATAGAGATTTTAGTTGAAAGTGAAAAGTAAAACGAACTAGGCAATAAAAATTTCGTTTATCCAGAGTTTTCTATTTATATGGCTATTTTTATTTCATATCTGTAAACGACTGTGGGGCCCCCCGTACTGCAGGCTTTTGCGTCCACTATTTACGCCACTGGTGGAGGAATTTCATGTTTTAAGTTTAGAGAGAAACACTACAAGAAAAAAATGTTACACTTTGCAATCTAGATATTTTTACTGTTATTTGTCCTTCTGATAATATTCAGATAAATAAAAATCAATGTACGCTTTAAAAAGGCTACCAATTTATAAAAATTATGATAACATTATTATTATTTACTATGTTGATAGTTAATTTTTATAGGTAGATTTGCACCTTAAACTACACTAACCTTAAGTATTTTAATATTTTATTGTATTAATTATATTAATGTTGGTGTAATTAAAAAGAAACGTACTATATGTACAGCATGAAATAAAAGACAAGAAAAGTTACACTTACTTCTAACGTAGTGAACACAATTTTTTCAATTGAAGAAAAATATCTTTCCCAAAGGATTTGGGTCTGTTGACGCAATTCAAGCACTTTCGTGGGGGAGATGGAACGTACAGTGTTGGGAACCTAAAAAGACGGTGAAATGTTAAATGTTCTACTATAAGCGGCGATTATGTATGCAAATGCACTCACCTGAAGTAACAGACGCTCATCCGCCCAAATAACGGCTTTGTTCCAGTCAATCACCTGTGCAAAGGGTAGAGCCCATCCATTAGAAAGAAGTACGGGTATGCATCCAGCTTGCAAAGCTTCGAGGAAGCGATAGGATCCTAGACGACGTCCACGTGGAACCAAACAAAAAGTGGAATTTTGCAGAAGCACCTCGTAATCGTACCTGAAATAATAATCCGAGTTTAAGCTTGTTGGATTTTGTAATACGATGCGTGATGAGAGTTAACTCAGCAGAATGCACGAAAAAATGTGGAAAATTCTACTTTTAAGATCTTGCACTGGAGTATTAATTTCAATTTTAGAGAATAAACAGAATTTTTAATATCTAGACAGTGTATGGTGTTTTATAATTATATATTAATGCGGCAAAATAGGGTAACGCTGTTGATAATTAAAAGCGCCTATAAAAGCATTGCTTTCTAAATTAACAACCGCCGTTTATAAATTAATATAAACGTACTTTAATCACAAGTTCGTTTAATTTTCCGGTAATTTATTGATATTTCGATGTTGAATTGTATTTTATATTCATTTCATATATGCTGCAATCACTTCGTTGTCAACAGTTTCAGTTTTCTTGTAAAGAAAGTTATGCAATGGTTTAATTTTAAAATCAAATTAAATTTATTTCTTTATATTCGCCAAAGACAAAAATATAACTTCATCAAGTCTTCGATTGTTTTAGTTGTACGCTCTTAGCGTTTGTTTTTAGGCAAAACAAAGCAAACTGCACTCCATTAAAAAAAGCTAAATGGACTAAACAGTAATACAGTACTGTCTTGGTGTACAGTTAAAGCAATTCATTACTTATGAAATAATAAGCACGTGTTACTAGTTTAAGAACAAAGAACACTGATGTTAGTGTGAGACGAATATATGCAATTAACAACTGTAGTAAAAAAGAATTTCAATTTTATTCAATTTTTCGTACTGTACAATATCCATTCGTCATATGATATCTCTCGGAAACAAAATCGCATTTACTCAATCAATAACGCACGACGGAAACTTGTAATAGGTATTGTAGTAAGACATTCAAATTCAGGCCCAAATACAAGTGGAATAATTATCCCTTTAAGATACTCAGATTTGGGTATAATTATTCACTCTCTGTTCGAAATATGTCGGTTTCATCAAGAAGCAAAGGCAATACCTAATTTCGTGTTTTTTAGAACTTTTGCAAAATACATACAAGGATTCACATATCAGGATCAATTCGAAATTCTAAATAAAATAAAAATTAAACATCTCAATATTTAAATTTAATACGTAAATCTGGATCTAAATTTCTTACAAATGAGTAAACAACGCCAACGGTACAACAACAATGTAAAAACTGTATTGATCACATATTCTTAAAAATAACGTTAGGAATTAAAATATACACGTGCTTTTCTGGAAATAAATGTATATTGTTATGATATGAAGAGCTCTTTATCTCAGAGTCCTTATTTTTATTCGTGTGGTTCTTAATTTTATAAAGAAAACACTAATTTTCTTGACAATATTAATTTATTTATTCACTGTCATTACATCCATCAAAAAAAATTTTTTTATCCATTCTCATGGTTTTCTTATTTTGGGCATTAGTTCATTTTTTAAAGATCATCACAATATGTATTTGCACGTTTTTATTTATGAAGCAAATGCTATTGATGTTTAGTATGTAAATTAATTTTGTTATTTATAAAGCTGGGCAGATATACCGTCAAGAAAGTGCACATATGCCCTAAAATATACTTTAAGAATCCAGCAGTATATGCAAGAAATATGCAATGTTACATTAATATATGCTATGTTATAAATCAAAATCGGCGGAGGCATAACAATTTGCATGGTTTAAAATATGCATTTTTATGTTGTTAGGACTTCATGTATGCATTTACACCAAAACCTGTTATATATGCCATATATGCAAAATAAAATTAATTACTTGGACAATATATATATCTAAAGTGTAACATCGTTTATGTATTGTCTAGTTCAAGCATTCCAATGCTCCAATAATTCCAGTCTACACATTAATACTAAATGTAAATTGATAACTATCGTGGTGGTGGAGTGTATATATAAAGACCGCATTTCGAGTAACCATGCATTGCTTCAATTATCCACAATATTCTCTTAATAAATTCAGGATTCAGATTCTGTCGTCGGCAAAATCTCAAACGATGCGGACGATCTTCAGGAAGTAATACCTGAACTTTCCGAAGCTGATAGGGACGTAAACTATTTTCCTTCAAAGTTTTGTAAATGCTAGTATAGTCACTTTATCAACTGCGTTTAAAATATCCCTGTCTACCTATGGCAGTAGTACATTTGCGTCAGGATGCCTTCTGTTTGGATATGGTTCTGGTTATTTGACAAAAATGTCGTTGATTCCCAACTTTTGTAAACACATACTGCATTAATTCCACCAATTAAATAGCACTTTACTCATAACCCATACAGAGTATTGCAACATTTTAAAGATTCTACAGCGAAGAATTGGTACTAATGAGACGCGGATTACAGCCAAGATATTACCTAGTAAAACAAAAAAAGGATGGTTGGATTTTCCTTTTTACTTACACTACAAATAATTGTATTGCTGCGTATATACTAGTATAAGATTCTTATGTAAAACTGCTTTCAAATTTTTTTCTATATAGTTTAAACTCTTTCCTGCTGCCTTAAATGTTGTTTTTAATATTTCTTGAATAGATCACGGTAATACCAGATATATACAGTGACCGCCATTTTTGGTTTGGTAGAAAATGACTTTCCTCTCCTTTGAAAAAACCAAAATTCAAAAAAAGGTATTTTTGAAAGTATCAATGTTTCTGATGAGATTTTAACGGAGTGTGAAAGACTAGCACCAGATGAGACGCTTGGTATAAAAAAATAAGTAATTTCTTGTTAAGATCATTTAGGAATTATTGTTCGTTTAGCACTACACTAAATTCCGTTTAATATTTATTCTAAATAGTATATATAAAAATCCATTCCGTTTCAAATTTATAAAGTACAAATTGTATTTCGCAGTCTGTAGATTTCTTTAGACATTAAATTTTTCCTTTCTCGATAAAAGCTATTCACCCCTAGTAAATTGAAGAAATAAAAATTAAATGTATCTCAATTTCGTATTTTCTATTTCTCTATTCCGAGAATTTTGTGGTCAGCGTCGATGTAGCAGACATCTAAATCAAGCTTCTTGACACTATATGTAAATTAGTTTTCCGAGGCTATCTAAGTTCAAATGAAATGGAATGGGTTGGTTTCTCCAGCTTCTATGCTCCCCAATGAACACAATTCTGACGTCACTCGCGAATCAGTTCATCGAGGGGAACAGACGTTTCAATATGGCGTCAAATTCAAGCGCGGTC
Source organism: Ignelater luminosus (assembly GCA_011009095.1). Lineage (NCBI taxonomy): Eukaryota > Metazoa > Arthropoda > Insecta > Coleoptera > Elateridae > Ignelater > Ignelater luminosus. The sequence continues at coordinate 18,173 of VTPC01001898.1, forward strand.
CCTCACCTGAAGACCTTCCTCGTTGAAGTTATATAGAAGTCGCGAAATTCAAGTGTGATTTAAGCTACCGAGGGTAATTAAACCTATCCCGTTAACTTTGTTACGAAGTGTAAATGCGACGCGATCTTCTAATTTTCGAATTTAATATTTTCCCTATAGTTCAGGAAGTTATCGTTGTGCTCCGGCACCTTCCTTTATTTATCAGTCTTTGTGCTGGATAAAAGAATCTCCACGAGGTGTTAACGTATCGCCCCGACGTGAAAGCCTGTCTGTACACATCTATATCTTTGGGAATCCCCCGACAGTTGGCTGGTCCAGTTTTGGAAAGCCACGACGATTCAGTGTGCGTGCGCCAAGGTCGGCACAGTTGCTGGTGTAAATAGTGAAAGTGCATTTAAGCGCCCTTGATAAATTCGTACTAATATTGAGTGTCCATTCGCAACTGTTTGGATTTCTTTATACCGCACAAGGCCGCACTACAAATGCTAGCTGTAAGTCCGTTTTATTCTGTAATTATTATTTAATCTTTAAGTAAGTAAGTGTAAATGTTGTTAAAGAGATTATTTGTTGCGTTGATAGTAACACTTGTGGAAAAGTAAATTGCTTTTTCTTTATTGTAAACCTAAAAAGGGTTTATTAATGTTTGCATCAGTTATAAATGCTGAAGTAGTAAACTGTGATGAACAAATATTGTTAAGGAAGTTTGTATTGTAACCGAATTAAAGCTTGTTGCAATTGTTCTCGTTACATTACCGTTTAAACTGTATTACAATAGTTGGTTTTATTTATAAACATTGAATTTTATTAACGGTTAAAGTTTATTATCTAAATTCTTTAGTTTAAAGGTTTTACATTTAGTATTTCGGTTATTGTTATCACTACAACATTCGGAATATAGGTCACTAGTTCATTGACGTATTTGAATTTATAACGCACATACTTTGTTCACAATAATTTACCAACTATTTATTTTTGTGTATTTATGTATAATTTGTTTGTTTGGAGCAACACGCGTGGTAGAATTTGTTTCAGGAAGCATAAGATTCGTGGGAGGAAGCTGCTATGGGACTCCGGCGGTGCATACTGGAAGTCAGTAAAACCATCAGTAAGTCTTGTATAAATATACGGCTGTTGCAGGAAAACCCTACTAAGCATATCTCCGACCGGAATAGTTGGTTAGTCTTAGGATCAGCTGTTCACTTATATCGGTCAAGGTTAACTAAGACTAGCGCCCTCTCAAATCATAACTCTACCGTTATCGCTCTCTGCCATTAGTTTTTATTTTGCTTAAGAAAATCTTTGAATGGGTAAGCTTGCATGTCTTTTATGGTTTCTAGTATTAACGTCCATCTTGGATCTAAAGGCTTAAGATCCATTCAATTAGTATCTAGATCAGATCAAAAGGTATTCTTCAAATCAATACCTAGATCCAGATACAAGATTTTCCAATCGTATCTAGATTCAAGATGTAACTCGAATACAATCGACTTACCATTTACCATTTCAGCAACATCATTTCTGCTTAGAACAAATCAATCGCTCTACTTGTAATCTCTGTACTCAAAGAACGTCTTTGCATTATCTTGTTTTTGTTTATGCCTGATTTGACTTAATAATTGTTGATTTAATAACGGATTCCGTTAAAAGAAGTGATAATAAATTCTGTACTTTGTGATAACGTAACTGGTTTTGTAAACAGTAAAACAAAGACGGAGCGCATCATTGCATTCCTTGATAGTGACGCAGTATTACATAATTACATAAAAAGATATTTCACAAACCTTTTTTTAGATATCACTTAATGCTTCTTGGTAGTTTATTTAACAAATGTTAAGAATCTAAAATAACGTTTATGTGCACTTTTGCACACCCCTTAGGTAAGTAAATATGGTATCATCTCACGATATTTCGGGAAAACTTTTTAAGTGGCAATAAACACCTTCTTAAATCCTAAACCCTAAAGTGATACAGGTAGGTCATAGAATCCTGCAAAGGTATATAGTAAAGGTAAGATCACAACAATCGGTTATTGTAGTTAGAAATGAAGTTTAAATTTACAACCACTTGTAAAACCAATCGGCTGTATCAAATATGACCTGAAACATATGATACAGCTACGAACAAACATATTGCCATTCCCACACTGACTCTATCGCAATGGACTCTATAATACCGGCACCAAATTCCGAGTCAGGCGATTAATTTATCAATTATACGTACGTATATATATGTATACGGTATTATTCCGTAATTATTTACTTTATTCTTAGGAATATTAATATTGTATTTAGAAATATAAAAAAATAAATTCAATCTTTCGAAAATTCTATTAATAAAAACTTAAAAAAGATAATTAGAGTACAAAGTATTGAAGTTTCCTTTAAATCTATACGCTTGCTACACTTAATAACGCTTTGATGATTAATTTAAAATCCAATTTTTGAATAATTACGTTTTTTTAAAATTGTACGTTGTTCTAGAAAGTTTTAACTTTAATACTAATTACACAACCCGACCACTCTTTTGTTGTAATTAGTTTACTTGTTTATACTTGTCTTCTACTTTATAAATTCAGTTTTGTCGCATAAATGTTCAAAACAGTCACCTGCCTTTTTAAATTATTAACTCCTGCAATATAGCTTACAGCACGTATAAAATTCTCAGTCATCAAAGTTAACTTCTAGCTACCCTTTAGACCCTCTGTTAGTTAAAGTTCGCTTTCCAACTAATCTAACCCCAAATTTCCTGTGCTCCTGGAATTAATATTCGGACTATAAAATCGGTACCGTTTCATGTTAGTTTAGAATAACAAGTAATATTCAAATATGCATTAGGAGAAACAACTTTTGCCTAGAAAGTATTTGCAATATTAATTCTGATTTCTAGTGGCTATTCGATTTTACCAAATCCCGATAACTGTGAATGAGAAAAGAAGGATAATATTTCTCAATCTCTTATAGCTCTTTACCGCTCTCATTTCTTGATACAGAAAAATCAAAATAGTTTAGGCCATTAACTGTACTAGAAGGTTATTTAAATATAATTAACTATGATATGATATATAAATATTAGTAATATATCATGTAGAATTTTTATTTCGGATCAAAAAACACATACTGAGACTGCTAGTAGATCTTTATACATTGTGGAAAATCGATTGGATGATTTTGAAATGAGTTGGGATTTTTCAAACAAAGCAGTGCAAGACCTCGACAATCACGACAACGAGAATTTGCTTAAATTCTGACGGACTGTAAAATTAAAATCAGATAAGCTAGAGGCAAAATATTTTATATGGTTCCTTAGCACAATAAAAGGAATAAGTACATGAAGTTTTATCAAGATCTGATTATGGGTGCAATACCCTGGTTGAATTGACATGGAATGACCTTACAGTTATTGTAACCCCACTAAAATCTCGACAAATACTATTAATTCATTACAATTGGGAAACACCACAGTACACAGAATGTTATTTTAAAAACTTCCTACCTTTTATATTTCGCAAACAAATCAAAATATCTAAACAAGAAGAAACGCGTCAGTTTATACATGACGGGGAGCACCAAGATACAGAGATAACTTGGTAACTAAGTTAATAAACGCATTTCAATTGTTTAAGTGCTCATTCTTGATACAAAATATTATTTGTTCATGAACTAATATAGTGTGCTGCATTACCTTCAGTTGCTTTCCCGGTACAACCTAAAATCGTGTCTAAAGGTGTGTGTATATTTAGCTCCTTTTTGTACTGCCGGTTTATTGCGATTGTTTGAGTACGGCGGAAACAACGTTTTTACTTTTCGTACTTATAGAAAGTACAATGGATCCTGAACCTATAAATTCGAGTTTGTGTTTATTGAAAAAAGTATCAGCATCTTGGTGCTGCTATAGACAACATTCAAGACAAACAACAAAATGTTGAAATCGTTATTACTCCACTCCACACAGATTATCAAACGGATGCAGAAGCATTTAAAGTGGACGATTTACAGACCGTTAGTCTTCCATTTGACGTACTCGAAGGTGACGAGATCTATGACTCTGAAAATGATATTCCATTGGCAGCATTATATAACATTGATAGAAACATTTCCATAGATACAAAGCGACGAACTGTAGATAAAAAAACCTGTATGAACAAACCAGATGATGAATAAAGTATGAACCAAAGCAATGGCTATTTAGAGCGAGAGAAACAAGTGAAATCTGAATTAGAAGAACTGAGCCCAGTTAAACTATTTGAGAAGCTCGACATAATAAAGCATCTAGTGCAAAAAACAAAAAGGTACGCTGCTGACAAGAACGACCACCCATTTGCTGTTACAGAACAATTAAAGGTTCTTATTGGCATTTTATAGTTTTCGAGATATCATCGCCTACCAAGATAGTAACTATATTGGTGTGTAGACGAAAACGTAAATGTTTAAATTGTTTTCAATTCTATGGGCCGGAATAGATGCCAAGAAATAAAAAAGTATTTTCACATCGCTAATAATGCAAAACTAGATAAAACCGACAAAATGTTCAAGCTGTGTTCTCTCATGCAGAAGCTAAACAAAAATTTTTTGCAATGGAGTGTTTCATGAAAAACTGTCAAAAGACGAAGCGATGATAAAGTATTATGGTCACCATTCCTCTAACAATTTATTAGAGGAAAACCAGCTCGATCGAGTTACAAAGATTGGATGCTTTGCTCTTCTACAGAATTTTGCTTCAAATTCAACATATATTGTGATGCCAAGCCGCATATTTCCAAAGAAGGAGCTGGTGATTTGCTTTTAGGTTTCCAAGTAGTATTCATGAACTAATATAGTGTGCTGCATTACCTTCAGTTGCTTTCCCGGTACAACCTAAAATCGTGTCTAAAAGTGTGTGTATATTTAGCTCCTTTTTGTACTGCCGGTTTATTGCGATTGTTTGAGTACGGCGGAAACGTTTTTGCTTTTCGTACTTATAGAAAGTACAATGGATCCTGAACCTATAAATTCGAGTTTGTGGTTATTGAAAAAAGTATCAGCATCTTGGTGCTGCTATAGACAACATTCAAGACAAACAACAAAATGTTGAAATAGTTATTATTTAATTTTGTGTTATATTTTAGATTAGAAATAACATTAAGATATTTAGCTACAGGGGAAACGTTTCGTTCTTTGATGTATGGATTTCGAGTTCACGAATCAACAATTTCACTGCTTCCACAGTAGAATGGGAAAATATTGCTTCTGATTTTAATAACATTTGGCAATTTCCACATTGCATAGGATTTAGATGGTCGGCATATAACATTCAGAGCCCCCATTTCTGATGGTAGTTATTACTACAACTACAAAGGGACCAATAGTTTAGTCTTATTAGCCTTAGTAGATGCTAATTATACAGGATGTCTCCAAAAGGTTGGGACATGGCTTAACTACAGACTCCTGGAATAAAAATAAGAAGATTTAACCCAACTTACCTATATCCAAAATGGTCTCGTTAAATTGGTACGAGGCGTCAAATTGAGTATAAGTCGCGTTTCGAGATGGTTTTGGTCATCATCAGTAAGTTGTAAGTGTATTAAACAAGAATGTCGCAGTACAGATTTGTTGATAACTTTTTAGTGCCTAGGCTGAGAACTTTCAATTTTTTTCCCAAAAAGATACTATCTTTAGAAACATTTTTTGTATCTTAACGAGACGATTTTGGGTATAGGTAAGTTGAGTTAAATCTTCTTATTTTTATGCCAGGAGTCCGTAGTTAAGCCATGTCCCAACCTTTTGGAGACACCCTGTATAATTCGATATGTTAACATTAGAATTAATGGTCGAATTAGTGATGGTGGAGTATTCACCCAAAGTTCTCTTGAAAGAGCATTAAAAGACAATGTTGATAAGTTAAATATTCCACCACCAAAACCTTTACCTGGACAAAAAGTCCTCACACCGTATGTGATTATTGCTTATGCTTATTATATATATGTGTTACAACTTAATTTGTTTTCCTATTTTTAACATTCTTTGCATCATTACTTTTAATTATTCATAATTTTGAAAATTTAATTTAATTTACAATCATTAATAATGGAATAAAAGGTTAAGAGAAAAAAAGCCCAAACAATCAAAAAAAAATCATTGTTTACACTGTTTGATTCCATTGTATAAACATTTTGTAATGGATTCTTCTACCTCAATCCTAACATTCTCATCTGATCTGTTTTAGTTTTGCAATGATGAAATTTGCAAATGCAACATCATCATTGCTAGCAGCAGTAGTATGACTATTTCTGCTTTCTATAGTTTTACTCAAAACCTTCCTCAATAATGTTTGCTGGCTCGGATCTTTTGCGTTTCTTTAAAGGAGTTGCTTCCATATTTTTGTATGTCGATATAATAAATAATTGGCTGGAACTATCTTCTCCACAAGGCAACTAACTGTTTGGAACGTCGCTATCACTACCCACTTATAACCGCGTGTCGCTTTTCATCTCCGCGTAGGTTATAATCACACGTTATAATGGTTATAAATATTTGCGATCTTAAACATAACCTCAAATACAAATACATATCCGGTCATTTTCTACAAAGTTCTTACGAATTAATAGAAATGTTTCTAAATATTTTTAAAAATTGTATCAAAATTTATGTTAAATCTTGAAAACGCGCTCTAAAATATTTTAAGAACAAATTTGTATAAAAAAATTGCAAGACGCGACGTTTTTTGTTATAACTTTCAATCTGGTAGGCCAATTGGAATTATGTTTTCACGAAAAGATATCCAGTATTACTCCCCGTCCAACGATGTATTACAAATGGTGGGGCGCCACTTAAGATCTCGAGGTTAAGTGCCAGACGAACACCGCTACACCTATTATAAAATTGACTTTATATCTTGGTGTCGCCCTCCATATAGAAATTGACGTGTTTTTTCTTGTTTATATATTTTCATTTGTTTGCAAGCTATAAAGGGTGTGTCGGTTTTTAAAATAACATCCTGTATAGTTCTTACAAACACGGAAAAAACGGTTTAGTCTCATGCGAAATTATTATGCCACTCCCTATTAACGAGAACGGATATTCAATCAGATTTTGCTTATTTTACCTAATGACTGTACAATTGAGAAATTTAGTAAAACTACTTACCGATTGTATTAACGTAACAAATAAATCGGAAGTACAAATAAGAAATGTTCAACTAAATGTAATTTATAACCTCATAAACTCTTGAAATTGCATTTGCCTTAGTGTATAGCTAAAAGAAGAATTGCCTTTTGTTAAGAAAGTAATTAGAAGAGAACAAACTAGTTTAAGAACAACAAAAAGGTCTTTTGTTAGAATTTTTCTAAACTGCACACCTAATAAAGTTAAACAATACGTCCAGGTATTTTCAGAAAATGAAGTTAATAAAAAACATTTACAAAACCGAAGCGCATGTACAGGTAAAAGTGTAGCCGAGTGGGAATGAATGTTGAGAAAAAATTCGGTGATCCAATAGGACGCAGCAGTCGGAAAAACGTGGTTATTTCATAAACGGGCAAAATTTTATTCCTTTGAGTACAATTTCAGGAGAAATCTGGAGTACTTTGAGAAACCAGTATCACGAAGCGTAGTCACAAAGCTAATGGAATTCTGAAGAAGGGAAAGCAAACAAGACGCGGCGCAGCAGAGGGTTGGTTTGGTGGTCCTGGCCCTTATCAACCGACTTTACAATTGCACTGTCAGCTGTATATACAGATCAATAATTTCATTTCTGAGTAGCCATAACGATACGGATTTCAAATACAGCGTCCAGCAACGGGAGAAATAGAATGTACGAATTGTTATTAAAAGAAAATCGCTAGGTTGTATTTCTTCTTGCATTTTCTCCTTTACGAGTTCTTGTAGAAATAGCTAGAGATAAAGATTCCTTAGCGATTGATGTTGACACTTTAATGCTTTATGAAGCGCGTTAAGAAAACTAAAGCCTTTAAAATGCACGTCTCCTTACGTTACACTAAAATTATTTATGAAAAAAAGAATCACCTTGGTTATGTTATAAACACCTTTCAAGTTTAAGATAACATTCTAATAAACAGGGGCGTACTACAGTATTCATACCAACCCGGTACAATATTTTAGGAGCCTCGGGCTTCAAACCGGCCCATGGGGTTCCCCATTGACAATCGGCGGCCCGAGCTACCGACGAATTTCCGGTTTTCCGCCGGTCCAGCACGCCCCTGCTAATAAAAGATGAATAATCAGCGATAAGACAGCAATTACAAGGAAATTTAATAAGTTTTATACAGGCGGTACGCCCTTCTCAACATTAATATTTTTACAGGCAGGTATTTTTGACACGTAAGGGCTCAATTAGGGAAGACAAGGGTTATTAGTTTCACGATTACGCCCGTTTCCAAAAATAAAACTCCTTTTACGTATTAAATTCGTAGGCGCTTTCAACAAAAATGTCGAGTATTTTCCGAAAGAATGTCGACGTCGCCGCTTTCATTTAATCAGTGATACAACGTGTACTTTTGTTCAATTGATATTTGTAAATCAAATATATTCTGAATAATTATTTCAAAAATTCAGATGCTAGTTTTTGTTTGTTGTACAAAGTTGCAGCTCTCAAGAATCCTTCTTTATGGTACATCAATTGAAGGAACGATTTATTAAGAAATCAGAAAATCAGGTTATGGTTTAATAAGGAAAGCCTCGTTATTTCCAGACTTCGGGATGGTAGAATCTGCAATGCTAAGCTTGTTTTTACCAACATGTTAGTTAATTTTTGTCCAGGCTCAGTGGTTTTGGGAAAAAAAGATGATCAACTTTCAAAACTGAAAATTTAAGTTTTCTTTTGAAAAAGCTTAGCGTGAAGAATAATTCGGTGTTAAATTGTTGTTTGCCTTGTGGTGCAAAGGTTTTGGTTATTTTACATATCTGGAAAGATTGAAAGTCAAGGACTGTTATCGGTCCTGTGTAGTTTCCTTGATTTATGGTCCATTGACAGAACTTGGCACGTGGCGTGATGCAACGATTTGGTGTTTTACCCAAAAGGAAATCCTGTAAGAATCATACAAGCCAGAAAAATAACATTATACATACATTGGCATTCTTGGACTCTGCTGTGGGTAAATCAAAATTTGTTCTTGTCTTTTCGGTTGATCGAGTTAAAGAAAGGAATTTCGTCGAACGCCCAAAACTGGTGTATTTTAAATCGTGTCTGTATTAACAGTGTTAATACATCAAAAGTATTGTGTTGAAAAGAAAATATCTTTATGACATCTAGATTTTGACATTAGCATTTCATACTTGATTGAAATATAAATGATGGACAACCTTTATATTTACAACGTCAAACATACGTTCCCGCCATAATTACTTCAAGTTGGGTTGCATGGTGACCTCTATTGATTGTGGAGAGTAGTTGCTTTCGCGGAGTAGCAATCTGCATCATTTAGTTACTGTATAAGTCGCATCTGCGCGCGTGGCGTGTAGATCAGAGCGTGTCCGACGCCATTAAGGGCAGCAAGATTCTGGGCATTGTGAAGGAGAGTTGTAAGATTTTTGTGGAAAAGTTTTCCATGAAATTTAGTATTGGTGGTCTATTAAGTTTATCAGTTTCTTGAAGTGCATCTTCAGTATATCAGTGTAGAGCTAGATTTCAAGAGAGGCCACCTTTTTAAACACATTTGTTGGAAGTAGAGCGTTGCTCTTTCCTTCGCCTTAAATCGGAATGTGTTTTTAGTGGATTCGCCATCATTTTGGCCACTCATCGCTGCATGGAACAGACAGTCCTGGTGAAGCTGTTGCCGATTTAAGAGGGACTATAGTCCTTTTGAATCTTGTTATCTGACTGAATCCATAGTGGCGCCCTCAATTAGTACCAATTTTGAGCTATTTTAGTGGTAAGTAAGCATTTCGGACCTAGCCGTCTTCGACTGTTTGCAGCAAACTTAGTTCTTCGTGCCTTTTAGTCGCTGATTATAAGTCTGTGTCTTAAAGTTCATTTTGGCACGTAACAAACCTTTCATATAGGTATATTGGAATCTACTTTTCTATTTAAACTCAGAGCATTTCAAAATACTTTAATAAAACGATTTGTCATGTGAATAAACTCAAATTTTGTTATAAGTTTGTCAAGTTTAGTCTAAAAATTTGTTCGTTCAATCGATGAGGGCAATTTAGTGACGAGATATTTTTTTAGCAGCTGATTTGGCATTGTGTGTATATACCAGTGTTTGTCATATTGATCATTGATCATTAAATGATCAATACTATAATACAAAGCCAACATATCGTTGTACTATAAGAATCTTCTTTTAATACTATAACATCAAAGGTTGGCGCCCACCATTTCTACATTTGTCTTCTCTTGTTTATTTATTAAAAATCACCTCTCCCACTGCAGCTGGCTAGAAAACGGTCATTATCATTAATTGGGCTTTGGCCCGTTACAAGACCATAGGCGCGTAACTAACCATAACTCAAATTAAGTAGACGAGAGTTGACATTAATAAGGCCGGTTTTTCGAGATTCTCTTCACTAAGATGTATCGTCTGGAAGTTAAGAAACTGTAAGATCTTCCCACTTTTGATAAATTTTTGAAAGACAAAGCTGATTTATTGAAGACTTTACAAAGTCAGAGTTCTAAAAAATCATTTAAAAACCGTGCTATTTGGCATTAAAAATCCCAAATGTAATTTCTGCAAAAGAGAACGTTTGATATACACCGGTACGAAGTTTGTAAAACTGACACTGCCTGATAGAACTGAATCAGCCAGCAAGTTAAAACTTTGCAGCAATTGTTTGAAAACAGATCATCTTAAAGACGAATGTCAACTTGGATCTCACAAAAAATGCAGTTTACGTCACAATACGTTACTTCATTTAGACAAAGACATTAAACACGATTTAGTTGATAAATCAATAAATACAGAAAACACAGTTGTTAATACAAATGTATTAGTTAGACCCAATACTTTGAATTCGCAGATGTAAATATCAACAGTTCTTTTCAATGTCTTTGTCGTGGACTTTTAGACAGTGGCGCCCAAATGAGCCTACTGACAAGCTTTGCAAAAAACTACAATTAGATACCATTATTTCTTCGCAATTACCTACTGTGGGAATTAATCAAAGAATCTCTAACTTAACTAATAAATCTAAAATCACAATTTTGCCTTCGGTTTTATGATGACACTTCATTAATATTATGTGTTTTGAGATTTCTCTTTTATGGTATAGTTCAATTTCGAATTATCTAATTCTTTATACAGCAATTTTGGTTCAGTCTTAAGCTCTAGGATACAGTATTGAAGTAATTTCATCCTTGATGTAAAAACATTTTTTTTTATTAGCGCTATTTATTACTATGTTGTAATTGTGAGTAATTATATCATACACTGGAAATTTGTCAAAGTGTTGCTAATTGAATTTTCTTCTATTTTACTTTTGCTTTTATAACACAGTTTTTTGTTTTATAACTGTTGGACATTGTTTTCATCATGATTCAATTGTACAAAAATATAACAAAAAAGTCAATTTACATACAAACAATACAGAAGTGTTTATTTTACAATTGACACTTGCTCACGCTTTTACGTTTCACTTCACTTTATAAGTTAACAGTATACATATATGTTTTTGTTTATTTATTTAACAATAAGTGACAATGAAACAAACAACAATCTTAACTTTTTATGTTCTTCAATATACAGTGTGTCCACATTTCGATGCTCACTATTAGTATCTCGGAAATTGTAAGAGATACGAAGTCAGTTAAATTAAAAATGATTTGGCTATTTTGGAGATCAGTTTACTGATGCTTTTGTTTTCTCAAAAAAGTTCACGGTTTACTAGATCTTTGCTAAAAACGACATTATCTTATTTTTTTCTAAGGAATCTTAGGAACGAGCAAAGATAGAAAAGAACAGCAAAGAGGGTGTTTTAGAGAATTTACAAAAAAATTAGATAATTTCGTTTTTAGCAAATATCTAGAAAAGCGTGATCTTTTTTGAAAAACAAAAGCATAAGTAAACTGATCTCCAAAATAGCCAAATCTTTTCTAATTTAACCGACTTCGTATCTCTTACAATTTCTGAGATCCCAATAGTGAGCATCGAAATGTGGACACACTGTAGAGTTATTCTGAGGTGTTACATTCCGACCAGCCAGCGAGCTTGCTCAAGCCGAAGAGGGGGTGGTCCGCAAACAGTGGGGCGATATAGCTTTGTATACCTACATATAACATAAGAAAAGTTTTGGACGACACAAGAATTATAATTTAAGTCAAAATCTAAGGGCGCCACTATCAAGTTATATTCTGATTAATAATGGGAGGATTAATATTATTAAGTCAATAATTACGTAGGTATTAAAAATCAAAAATCGCCAAAACTTTATAGCATTCTACTGAAAAACTATCTGCAATTCATATATGCCACAAAAAAAATTCAGCGACGATAGACATACACAAGAAAGATATCTACATATCTGTAGTAGAGATTTTATAAACTTTCCGCTTTCAGATTAAAAAGTACAGAATTATAAACCTACAGAAAAGTTGGCATTACAAAAATGAAAAAAACGATTATATTCGTTTATCGGCGTGTTTAACCGCACTTTCTACCAAATAGTGGGTTCCTTTTAACATTAGCCATCTTCTTCTTTCATCTCGAGCAAGCACGAAGTCCATCTCTTTGCGAGATTGTTACAAAGCAGCTATAGCAGTTTTAACTCCCCTAGCACGTTCATTTTTTTAATCCGAAAATGGAAAATTATAAAAAGTTTACCATACAATTGTAAATCAACGTATACTGGCAATCCTGGAGAATAAAACATTCGTACCGTAAGAACGTTTAGACTATGCACGGTTCGCTTGCCTAAAATGTAATCACAAGCTAAGCGCCCCTTTCATTTTCAATAACTGCAACTGTACAAGATACAATTACATTAAATTAATTAATAATGAACTGAATTATTTTTTTTATTTTGTGTTTATCTTTTACTATTTGGAGATCTCGTTCTTCTTTTAACTGCATTTATTTACAGGAAATTAGTAAGAAGCTGTGTTATCCTTTTAATAATCTATTATTAATTATTAAGGTGAATACGAGTGGAAGTTGTGTGTTTTAATAGAAACACAAGTCATGGGCAACTTGGACGCCGCCGCCGAGATGGGTCGATTGATTACTTTCTTTAAGCTTTAGTAAGAAGTATAGAGCGTTACTTCGTTTTACACGTAAAAGTTTATGTACAAAAACAAAGCTTCGGGGATTTACAACCTTGCACGCTATACTGACATGGTTTTAACGCAATTCTATTTGCAGAACTATATGTATTATAACTGGAAGTCATTCATAAACGAGACCGCAAATTATCGAGGTATTGTACGTCTGAAGATAATCTAAAAATAAGTAGAAGGCCAAAGCACTCAAAACGTATGTTACATTATTTGAATAAAAGGTGTAGACGGAAGTTTTTTGATGTTTATTATTAATTTATTATGTATGATGATGGGGCAGTACAAGAGGGATTTATTTCTAATTTTAAAATATTAATTTTACATCTTTTAAATACATGAATGGTTTAACATTGCAATATTAACTAAATGATTTTTGTTTAAAACGTTGAGAACCAAGACAACCAACAATAGGAAATTCTTTGTATTCTCCATTTTTTTTAGTAAAATCGAATTCTATTCGGAAATACTTGGATGAAAGTGTGACATTTATTATTAAGGATATTTAAGTCCACTATAAATAGAAAGAAATGTCATCCAATTTATATACTACATACTTTATTCATACAACAACAGTTCTAATAAAATGAATTTTTTTCATGTGCATAACAATAAAGCTCGATCAATATTTGTGCGTCCGTCACATTCGTAGAAGTCGATGTTCTTAAAATTCCTTAAAATGCGTGAGACGCTACAAAGTGTTTTCATGCTCCCGCCGGTAAATGAACCAATTATAATTTATGCCACATTAATTAAAGAAATTATCAAATTATTACATTACAGATTTACACATGAATAAATATTATGCATACTGACCTTCTCAGTGCAAGTTACAGGCAATAGAATTATAACTCTTAATTATGTAGTAATCTTACAAGTCAATAAATATTTTGAAAATGAATTTTTGTATATTTTTATTTTATTCAGTTTTTAAAGAAATATCAAACCTCCAAAAAATTTATTTTTGACGTTGGTAGCAGTGCCTCGTCCCAGTGTCTTTAGCTCCCTCTTCTTTGCTCTTGATGTATCCAATGTTTAATTTTTTAGCAACAGGTGTTTGCATTCGATGTTTTTCCATAAAACAAACAATTTTCCCAAGATCCATAAACGTGGACGATACTACAGGTGATTTCCTCAAACCATTAATAGCTATGATTCCGAAATCACGTAACTCGGTGCTCCGATGGAAAACACGTGCAATGTTAGTACTTGTCTATAATATTACACTGGTAATCAAAGTGGGTTCGACATTACTTGTTAGCAAAACGTAACGATTTTACCCAAACCAGAATAAACAATTAGAATTGCCTTACAATGTTGTGATCTGCATACAAAATCCACCTTTTAACAGCTTGATTAATCGCAAAGGCTTGGTGTTATTATTATTATTTACGTTTTGCTTCTCCCAGGTGATTCTTGTTAATATCTTAACTTACTATCTATATTACTTGCTGAAGTTCCTTTGCTCTTTGTCATCGAGTGTTTCACACATTTAAGCTAATTTTTTATGATTTCCACCACGTATGAAGCTACTTGGGTTGTACGATATTAAAATCGTAGAAGATTGTTGGATTTTTTTTATTAACTTCACTGTCTGGATGTAGATAATGATTTGTTTATTGTATCAACAGCTTTACTCTAGGATCGACGGTTGGAAGTTGGAGTCTAACTAGAATACAAAATAATTTACAACTTTTGAAAAAACTAAGGAAAACCATATTTTACACTTTAATTCTAATAGGACCCTTTTCTATTATTTGTAATATGTCAATGGAAATTATGCGCAGATCTACCTTTTTTCGTGAATTCGATGGATCTTTGTGTGTATTTTAAGCATTAAACTTACCATTCCGTTTGAATATTTGTATTTCATTCAAATTCATTATTTAATTTCATCGTCAAATGTATTCGATAAATTGTTTTATGTTTCTTTTATAGTTAATGAGATCATTTCTTGCTATGAGAAAGTTTTATTCAGATTTCATTTATGAAATTCAGTACGAAATTTTATTATCAAAACGTGTTTTACTTTAGCTCGAGATTGTTTATAGGTTTCGGGTATATTTTTCTGTCGCCGCCGATTAAGGGAAAAATTTATTTACATTTAGGCTTCGTCGTAAGAAGAAGCGCTGCGGTGTGGTTTTATGAAAGGCTGTATCAAATTAAAACAATTACGTTCGGTAATTTTCCATTTTCAATGTATTACTTGTGTTTCGTTCCTTAGTACAGTGTATAACCGGCTTCTTTTATTGTATCGAATTTGTTATGTGCAAAATTATTCAGAACTTTTGGACAGAGTCGAATTTGATTTCTTGACGAGACTAGTTGTGCCCTTCGGGGAACAGCGATGCGCAATATGCGCGTTATTTAATTACCTTTGTGAGGTGTTGGGCTCAGATGTTTTTTTGTAACAACGATAATTATGATTGACCCTATGAGATGGGCTCTGATCAGGTTAAATAAATTGCTGATCTTGGCGGATATGATTTAGAATTCGCAAGCTAAAGGATTAAATCCAAATTAAGGTATTTAGTTATTATAATCTTTCTTGCTGTCCGTGTTCGAACTCTCATGTTTTGTGTTCATCGTTTCGATGGTTTCCTTAAAAACTTTTGTTATGTATTACTATCGTCAAGTTAAAGAAACAATGCAGTAAACACTGAGTATTTAGCTTCTGTTTGTTACGAACTTGTGTTAAAAGACGCTTGAATTCGCCAGTAATAAAGAAAGCCGGCGGCCCCTGGTTCAGCCGCAACTGGTGGGTTAAGTTTCGGACATCTCCCCGATGTATTTGGACGCCTTGGTGCATCGCTGACGGCATATCAAAACCCAGGAAGAAATAGTATGTAAGAATTATACTCTTATTTATATCTTTTGTTACTGTATAACGTACATCTTGTGTGAATAAAGTTAAAGTTCTTTTAGACAGATTTATTAAAATCCCTTTTATTTAAATTCACATCAACCTTTACAGTTAATTAGCTTGTAACTTGAACGTTCAAAGGTGAATGATAGTTGGTTTACAATATATTTTGCGTTCTGTATTTTGAATATTTTAAAAGTAATCTTTTGTTCTTTATTATAAAAAAGTTAAATTATAGTTGAATACAGTTTGGTAATTAAAAATCCATTCTTTGCTTTTGGTGTTTGATAATCTTTTTGTTATTTATAAATTTAAGAAATCTTTGTGTTTTTCTATAAATTTGGTTCTATCCCCTTCTGGGAAGAACGTTTGAAGTATAATCTTTCTTGTCATATTTTGTTGTTTTTATTATTATTTATTATTCTATCTAACTTATATCGTTTTGGTAAGTAAAAGGGAGTATTAATTTGACTCCTTTGTTAAAATTTTAAAGGTTTAAATTAAAGAGTTCAAAGTGTTAAATTGTAAATGTTTCATAAAGTTATCTGTATACAGGGTGATATCTTACAGAGCCACTCGTATACAGGGCGTTGTTCCGCAAGGGATCCATGTACTGGGTGTTGGTTCACGAGGAGCTGCGTGGGCTGGGCGTGGGTTCCCTATGACCTTCAGCTTCTGGCGTCCTTAATTGTGAACATCTTTTGAACTTATCAAGAGTTTTTGGTTGTGTAAACTTTCTTTTTCTTTTCGTTAAGGTAAGTTTAGCTAGGACCACCCCGTCTTCGACTTGAGCTATGGGCTTGAACATCTTCCGACATCCGCAACGGGCATTAGGCCTCTTTTTCAGCTTTTTCCCGTTACAAGCTTTAAATATGAATTTGTACTTTGGAGGTAAAATCAATAAATATGTCATTGAATAAACGTTATAACCTAAACTAAGAAGTTAATTTCTTTATTTTACACAAACGTACTGGGAAAGCTATGTGTTACTCTTTGTTAAATTGTATATTCAACTAATCAAGTTACAAGTTTTTCTAATGTGATAGACCATCAAAAAGCTGATGAACATTTTAAACATTACCATTAAAGATAGAATTATGCACTTTTGAAACAAGCAATGGAAGCATATGCAACAGTTTATCCTTTTAATTTAAAAGACCACGACAATATATTACCACTTATCGTCAAAACAAAAAAATTAACAAGGTCTCATTAAAATGATTCCAGTGCATATTTGATTGGTAAAACTAGACATTTTAATTTATTAATTTTTCCCATTTTGGAAAAGAAAAATAGAAAGCAACGACCTGTACAGATGTTTTTCTCTTCAAAAAACCTCCTTACATTTTTGCTCTAAAATAATTAAACAATCTTTCTTCTAAAATGTAAACTGCATTTACTATGCGATTGCCAAATGTGTCAGCTAATGAATAATAACTGCTTCACTGGATCATAAATATGGTGAGGCGCACCATCTTCTTAAAGATTATGTTTTCAAACGTGGTGTTACAAAATATCGCAGCATATCAAAATAACGTTGTCCACTAATCTCTTCTAAAGTATGGTCCGGTAATAGAGCAGGAAGTGGATCCACTTCATACGGTGAGCTTCAAATCATGCAGTCCTTGCTCAATAACCGTGTGGCGACGATCTTCCTGCCAAATTCTAAAATTTTGGATGTTAACACTACCATTTACTTGAAAATGTGTTTCGTCAGCCCATAAAACGTTATGCAACCACTGCTGATTCGTTTGAATTTGTGCACGACGTGTTGACGAGCACTAAATATTTAGTCTGGCGTAGAACTTCAGCAACATTAACATCATTAGCAACTTTAGGCCTTTCAGGCTTTTTCATCGATAGCATAACCTTTTACTTCAAGGTTGATTAATTCTTTGTAAGATTGTAAGCTTTAAGTTATTTCTTGTGCAACAGTAGTTAAAAAAAGTTATTTCTAATTAAAAGATTACTCACCAAATAACTTAAATGCTTATTAGAAACAATCCGGTTAATGATGACGCATCTCACTTTGGATCGTGGATGTCAGATAGTTTTAAAATTAAATTGGGATCTACCAACACTATGATAAACCACAGGTCTGTTATTAAATTTATATCTTAAACACTAACAATAACAATAGACAAGTTATCGATAATTTAAGTATGTTGGATTGCAATTTTTTCTAGTGTAAGTAATGTCTAGATTGTGATTTACATAATATGTCTATCTATTTTAACCCCTTTCGTTAGTCCTAATAAATATGACAAAAATCATTATAAGTGATATGTAGGTCTTGCAAGTATTTCAGAAAAGCCAGTTATAATATGAAATTTTCCGGATCATTAGTCGTTATATTTAAACCGCTTAAGGTTTCTAAAGTTATGGCCTTCAGTGATCATCACAAACGCTGAATGTTAGAAATTATTTTAGAAACGCGCGAAAAATCAATGACAGTGAGTTTATTCTGCAAGAAATGCGTTTGGAGAGTTCAAGGAAGATTTCCTGAAATGGAGTTTCATTTTGATAATAATTTTAGTAAAACTATTTGTCGTATTGTAGACTTGTACAGGGAACCTTGAAGCTTACGACGTAAAGAAGGCACAAGGAGATCTAGAGTAAGAAATGTGGTAAATATTGAAAACATACATTAAAAACTCAATTTTCAATATAAAAGACCTTCGCCAACGGATACCCAACAAAGTTGAGGAAATAAATAATAATTCCCCATAAAATAGAATTATTATGTTTAAATGAAGGTGGTGGTCATATATCACATCCAATTTAACAATAAGGTTGACTGTTTATTATTTATAAACAATTCATTATCTAATTTAATAAAGATGTCACTACCCAATTTCCTGTCAGTTCCTGCCCAGCAGTAGTTCCGCATACATATTTTCCATCAAACGATCTCAAAACATTACTTTTTTAAATTAATATTTGTTATTTTTTAATTTACGATTTCTCGGATTCGATTTTTACATGAAATCAATACTTTGTTTTACTTTGTGAAAAGTAGAACAAACGAGAAACAAACACAATAAAACTAGTTCAACAACTTTCTGAGAAATTGCATAACTTCTTTCATTGTTCATGTCTACTTCTACTTACACCTGTATAGAATGTATTTACTGGAATTGTTAATGCGTGAATCACCTAATAATTGACCGTTGTTTATAAAAATCCATGTTAATTAAATGAAAAAGCATGTTATATTTATCGCCTTCACAAAGAATGAATTCCTTAAATATTTCCAAACATTCTTGCACAATAGAAGTAAATTAAAATGAAAGGTCATCACGAATAACCCCAAAGCTTGTAAATGGAATGTAAATAAAAAATCAATATCTTCCAAAAAGAATTACAAAGAAAATTTCAGAGAATTTTATGAATTCGTTAAGCTCTCCCCGACTGCTAAAATTTTCTGAGCTTTCTTTTGATGATTCTGCTTTCCATGTTTAACAACCACTCCACACTATAAATGTGAACAGCTTGAAGAGACAAAGCTTTTTGTATCTGTAACGTTGCGTATAGTACTACAATTTGGTAACGTTCGTAAAACATTCGACCCAGAAACTCTTAATAAAAATAGTTTTCTTAATATCTCGGACTCCTTTTTTTCTAATTTGTTGTTTTTGTGGTTTAATTCAGCATACCTAGTTCCTATCGTTTGCTACACATAAAGCAGAAAAGCAGATTTTCCATTGTTAAATCTGTCTACAAAACAGCAACCTAGTCAGTTACTTTGAAGTTTTGGACACATATGAATTTATTTCGTTTTACTTTTTTTTGCCGAAAGATCAGAGATTTTGTGTCTATTGAAGTAGTCTCATATGTGACACTGTTTTTAAGTTTGTCATGTTATACAGCCACTTTTACATCTGGAGCGAATTTTAGGAAAATAGAAAACAAAATTGTTATTTAAGTTTATCAAACAGGGGAAATAATAAAAGCTGTCATCGCAAAAAAAAGCTTTTAGGTTATTTTAAAACAGTTAATCAATCAACTTAAAATTAGGTCATAACAACACAAAAAGCGATATCTTTTCGTTTTAAATTCGTTTTGTGCAAAATATGAAGCATTTTAAAATAAAAAAAGGAATAAAATTTAGGTCTATTACAACAATTAGTACATATGTATAATAATGCAATATTTCGACTATAAAGATTCCCTCTTGACCTATAAGTTCAAAAAAATTTTGCGCCAATCTAAATATAAAAATGTCAAAATGTCAAAAAAATGAAGTTAGTTCCTCTTAATTCCAATTCCATTTTACGTTTCTTCTATCTTAAGCTGGCGAAATAATCGACGGATACATGTATGAGCACGAAACACCTCAGCCTTCGACGATGTAATACTTGAAAGTCCTTTCTTTGTTATAATAAGGGAAATGTAAAGAAAATTGAGCATTTTTAAGGTTATGTTGAAACAAAGATAGCAAATGACATATTAGCAGGAACAGAATTGAAGCGGAATCAGATGCATAAAAATGCTATTTCAGAAAACAAAGTTGATACAACTTCCGTCAAAACAAGAAATCTTTGAGCATTTCATTTCGTCGAAAAATAACAAACATGACGTCATGTCCACATTTCAAGCTTCAGAACTCTATTTCAAATTATAAGCAAATTTTCGTTGACATCCTACAGTGTGTCCGAAAAGTATGGAATATCCTATACATCTCAGTAAATATACATTTTATGGAAAAATGTTTCCTATAAATGTTGTTTAGTGTTTAGTTTTACATTACAGGGCAATACCAAATAACAATTTTTAAAAAAAAACAAAGCGCAACGAATAATGCTTCAATTTTTTTTTAATGGGAAGGTATCCCTTTATTGTACTCATTTGATAGAAAATGTTTTTCTCTTTTCAATAATGTAAAACTTTAATACATTTGCACAAGTAAATTTTGATTAAAACGCAAAAAATTGTTTGAAAGTTTATTTCAATATTCATCTGTTACGAATTGAAAATTTTGTATAACTACACTCTACAGTTCATAGAAGGTGTTCAAAGTGTGCACCATTCACAGCTGGGCAATGATAAAGTTTGTTGTTCTAATACGGTCTTTTAGAGTTTCAATATCTTCAGGCATATCGACATAAATCTTATTTTTGAGACGGCCCCACAGAAAAAAATCAAGTGGACTTAAATCCGGCGAGCGAGCTGGCCATTCTACTGCACCTCTTCTGCCTATCCATCGATAAGGGAAAGTATTATCAAGAAACTGTCGGACATTAATTCCGAAATGAGGAGGAGCCCCGTCTGTTATGGGGTACATCTGGATCTAGTTCATTAGGAACTAGAACAGCTAAAGCAGGAACTAAGTCAAATCTTAAAAAATCTAGATAAGCATCCGCTGTTAAATTATGCTCTATAAAAAAAGGTCCCAAAATTTGGGTTCCAATAATTCCTGCCCAGACATTCACTTTCTGCTGATATTGCGTGTGCCCTTCTACATACCAGCCAGGATTTAGCGAAGACCAGTAGCGGTTGTTTTGTTTGTTAATGGTACCATTGAAACAAAACGTTGCCTCATCAGTGAAGAGGATATTTTTATGAAAATTTGCATTTTCCTGAAGCCTATGTGTTATTT
Organism: Ignelater luminosus; assembly: GCA_011009095.1. Taxonomy (NCBI): domain Eukaryota; kingdom Metazoa; phylum Arthropoda; class Insecta; order Coleoptera; family Elateridae; genus Ignelater; species Ignelater luminosus. The sequence continues at coordinate 39,835 of VTPC01001898.1, forward strand.
CTTCGCAAAATTGCAATCTTCGATCTAAATCATCTTCTAATAATTCCTGAACTATACAAGGTTTATACGGATGCCCTTTCCCCTTTCTTAAAACTTTGTGCGCAGAGGATTTCTTCAAAGTATGTTCGCGAACAATTTGTCGAACAGAAGCATGTAGATTTTCCACGACAGCCAACATTATATTCTCACGTTGTTCATTATTTTAGAGCTTTAGGTGTGCCCGTTTTTGGACGATCTTTGACAGAACCCGTCTCATGAAATTTATGCAAAATTTTACTTACAGTAGACTGAGAAATATGGTATTCGGAGTGCACGTTATTAAACAAATTGCAAACTTCCTCCTGTGTTCTCCTTCTGTCTCTATATCCCAGCATCATTAAAATTTTGATACGATGTTTTTCTGATAAATGATCCACAGCAAGTCGTATTTTTGTAACTTTGGTATCCTCACGTTAAATCAAAATGTTTAAATCAATTAAACAAATAACTTTTCGCTTCAGTTCGGTTATTAATTGACATTTCTACGACGCATTCAATTGTTGCAACAAACAAAAGTGTATCACACCGACCATAATGTGACTAGATGATATTGAAAATTTAAAAGACCGCGCCTGGATAGGTAACAGATGAATAAATAAACTTTTAAGCGTTATTCAAACAATTTTTTGCGTTTTAATCAAAATTTACTTATGCAAGTGTATCAAAGTTTTACATCATTGAAAAGAAAAAAACATTCTTTATCCAATGAGTACAATAAAGGGACACCTTCCCATTAAAAAAAATTGAAGCATTATTCGTTGCGCTTTTATTTTTTTAAAAAATAGTTATTTGGTATTGCCCTGTAATGTAAAACTAAACACTAAACAACTTTTATACGAAACATTTTTCCATAAAATGCATATTTACTGAGATATATAGGATATTCCATACTTTTCGGACACACTGTATATATGTAACGGTCAAAGGTAAATTGGTCATTAACATCAGCAGTCGGCAAATGTTGTAAATGGCCAATTCAATTAAGCGTTGTTGTTAATATTCAGTGATGAAGTAAATGTCTAACACAAACAGCGATTGTTGTCGTGTCACCAAATATTCACGACGTTGGCCGGACGTTCTCATCACTGACCGTTAAGAGTTGGACAATGTTTTAATAAAAGAGGAAGTATGGCAGAAAGAAACGTACAGACCTAACTAGTTACTAAGTAGATATTACCTAACAAACACAGATCAAGTATATATATATCATTGTTTTATAGTAATAACATTGAAGTTTCCTAATATTTTTAACTAGATTGTAGAGTTTGACTTTCGAATTATTAGTAAATCAGAATCTTACAAACTATACTGATCGCAAATGCCAGAGGATCTTCCTCAAAAGGGGCCTAATTCCCGTATAAGCCAGAAATCGGAAGATGTTCAATCCCGTAGCTCGAAGTCGAAGACAAGGGGGGGATTCAAAGATAGCAAATGACCCAAAAAACTTAAACTTTGACTAAAAATCCAAAACAGATACCTAGAGGGCGCCAAAAGCTAAACTAGAAGAAAGAAACCATCGGCTAACCCACGCAGCTTCTCGTAGGCTAACACCCTGTATATGGAATTCTTTCCAAACAACACTTTGTATACAGGGTTTGCTCAAAATACCACTCTGTATATAAAAACTTAAAAATCGTGTCCTGAGATCAGATTGCATTCTCTTTACTTACCAGGGAACCTACATTGGTTCAGCAACTTAAAATAAAATAAACATAATAAATCTCAAGCCTCTATCTCGTTTCTCAGAACTGTAAACAATGCTTTATTAATCACAAAATCAAATATTATGCTTGTTACTAGAACTCAGGATCCCATCGTTACGGTACCTAAATAAAGCTTATAAAACAAAACAAAGCTTCTATTACTAAGAACACAAAAGTTAAACTACATGAGTCTATTTTTATTTATGCTTTGAAATCAAATAAAATAAACATTCGTACAAGAAAAAAGGTTCTAAATGGTGTAGTTGAATAAAGAAATTATTACTTTACAAACATTAAATAAAAGAATAACATAATGATTAGGTCTGAAGGATCCGTTTAACAAATGCGATTAAAAACCTTTGAAACACAAAATTATTAAACGAACATGATTCAAAACTGATATAAAATCTACAGCATATGAAATTGTATACTTCAAACGAAAATGTCTCGACAACAGACCAAGTTCGACTCTGTGAGAAAGCGAATCTTTTCTCACATATTGTAATTCTTAACAAAAAAGCTTCAAAAAGACCTTGGACAAAATATCTGTTAGCAATATAAATAACTTGCTAAACATTAAAAAGCGAAATGAAACGATCAATTCATATTAAATAAATGCATTTAAAGCAAAACTCCATGCAGAACTCGGATGAATACGCAAAATCTTAAAATGGCATCTCAGTTACAAAGCTTGAACGTTTTTCTTTAATTTAAGTAAAAAAAGTTTAAAATTACATTATTTTTAAGAAAGATACGCGCATTTGAAGAAAACATGCACTTTTGACAATTTTGACATAAAATTCAGATATTCTCAAAACAAGTCAGTATCATTAGTGTGTTAGCTGGTAGAGAGTGAGCGAGTGAGAAAATGTGAGCAAGTTATTGTGTACCGCCGATATTAGCGTCCGTGCTTGTGTGCATGTGCATCCATGTGTGTGGGTGCGCGCGCTTGTGCGTGTGTTTGTATGCGTGACGTTTTGTTTTTTGTTTATTTTATTGTCAACATTGCTCAATACTTTGTGTTCCTACCGAGTTGTTGACGAACTTCTGTTGAAACTTCTGTTGCAAGTGACTCACTCGTTCACAAAATCTATGGGCTAACACACTAATGGTACTCACTTTTTTTGAGAATATCTGAATTTTATCTCAAAATTGTCAGAAGTCCACTGTTTCTCAAATGCGTGTATCTTCCTTACAAATCATGCAATTCTAAACTTTTTTTGACCTCTTTGTATACTTAATTATTTAAGAAATCAAAATACCAAAACAAATATTTATTGCATGTCCCTCGTATACTATAGATTATTTACTATTATTTAAATAATAAAGAACAATAGGCAGTAAAACTTGGCAATGATGTCGTTAAACTAAATATTCAAATGTCAAAAACCTAAATCATTTCCAAAAGAAGACTTTAACTTGTTCATAAGCTTAAGTATTCAAGCAATTAAAGAACACACTTGGTTAAGCAAATTGGCAATAACGCTTCGTTAATTTATAGGTGTTAAAGTGGTAATTAGAAAGCTTTTACCTTAAAGGTATGTCGATAGATTTTTCTAATACACAAATTTTTCTACATTAACGCGTTGCAGCTTGAACCATGTAGAAATTACAGACCACCAGATATCTTCATTCAACAAAAGCCGGTCAGAAGCGGTTTGAATGTCGAGAAAAAGGCGGTATAATACGACATCAGAACAAAGGCAAGCTTTCAAATTATTGAATGCGATAATACAAAGGTAGGAGGATTTAGTCTACAAAGAAAGAAACAAAATACCAAATTGTAAATGTTGAAATTTTGCTCGCATACCTTAAGGTCGCTGAAGGTATCACGTTATCAAGAGTGAAAACTGTGAAAAGGGAACAATCCTTGCAACGTATCACATACAGGGTTAGCCAATAGCGGAATAATAACACTTGGAGGGTACATTAGATTATCTTATCTATATTCTGACAGGAAGAAATTAATTCAATTATCCAATTCCGCGTAATTGATATCAACTTTTAATTTTTAAATGGTACCCTAGTATTTTGATGACATTTTCTAAACCTGCATGAAATTCTAGATACGACAGTGAAGAAAAAATTAAATTAAATAATTCGCTTCGCTATAATAAATTAATAGTTTGCAGTTTTAGTGTATTTCAGTGTATTTAGTCCTGTTAATAGGCGGAGCCATTATGATACTAGGCTGACGGCCTTTGCTAATACCCGTATTGCCCTACATCTTAAGTGTTGTATTCCTGTGCGCCAACTCCCCACCTATAGGATGCGGCTAGATAATGTAGGCGGAGCACAAATACCTGAAATACACTAAAACTGCAAACTTTATTACAATCTTACAAATTTAATTGAGTTATGATCAGAAGAGAACTTCCAAACCAAATGAGTTAAGACAAGATAAATTCAAAACTTACATTTCCAATAACGTGATGTACCAACCTACCAACATAGTGAGCCACTGACGCCACTGACCGGCAATTTACGTTATTGTCAGAATTTACTACATCAACCGCAATATATGCAAGATATCTGATTTCAGAAGCTCAACGTGGAGATCTCATAAATGTAAATCAGTTGGGCTTTTTGGTCGTCCTTTGCGAGGTTTGTCGAATTGATTGGTTTGGGCGGACGTGATCGAGTCGGTTGAGATTGTTGGATTTTTCGAGCCTATCAAGAATGCTATCACGGTTTTTTTACGGACCAATCAGCAATACTTAGTAGAAAAATTTAAATTAAACGCTTACTTTCATTTATCTGCATAACTTTTAAAGTTCTGAAGATAATTAAAATCTAATAGCACTTTCTTGAGACAACTTTCTATTTATATCAAATAATCCCGATCTTTTGTTCTTTCAAGATCGCGATCAATTTTAGTTACATTTGTTTAGTAATTTTAGATAAAGCACCATTTCTGATTTCATTCTACATTCAGCCATATTATCTTCAGGTACTGAGAATTACGAAGTTACATACAATCAAACGAGCGATGCTTTCTTTTTACACTTTGAGTCGAATTATTATTGATTTATGGAGGCAGATTATCATCAATCTTCTTGTTTAAATACAATTAATCATGCCGATGCCTAACCTTGGTAACAACTTTAGACATTCTTATGTCGAACTGTCATAATACAAGCTGTCTTTGATATTTCATTCATTTAAATTACAAAGAGAAATTGAAGTGGACTGTGAGACTGTATGGTGTGTTGCATAATCAAATTTCGCTAAAGTCGTCATCACTCGTGAATAACCCTATATACTTAACTGGGCGTGGGCGCCCTCAGGGAAGAGCAAGGTGGGGCACTTTTTTTATTAAATGAAAGTCCAATAATGACATAAAACTCATTTCTTTACTGACAAGGGACATGCACGAAGTGTACCTCATCGATTTTTTTAACTCCCAAATGATAGTAGAAGAAGAAGGGCTGTGGGCGCCCATCTAACAGGGTCCAGTCCTTATTACAAAGTAAGAATACAAATAAAATAAACTACAACCCAAGTAGCATAATATCAAATAAAAGTAATACAAACAAGAAAAGTAAACCGTGAGGGGACGGAGAATAAATAAAAAATAACGAATCGTTAAGATGCAAAACAAGAGTATATGACAAATTTTAGATACACAAAATAAATAAAATATGCAACATTATTATATTAGATAGAATCAAGTATTGTTGCTGAAACCAAGAATTCCTTAGCGTGTGCATTATTGCTTTACCTCTTAGAATAGTCAGCATTTCTAGTGACTTGAAGTTCAATAATTTTTGAAGACAGCCCTGTTACCGTAGAAATAAAAATTCATAGTTTCCTAATTTTTTCGCATTTTTCTTGAGCTTTTACTTATTTAAGGTGGAAAACTTTATAAGGCAAGAAAAAGCAACAAAGCTCTATCAAAATCCATTAACAAACAATACACTGTATCATTTAAAAACAAATGATGTAAACACTACTAAGACGTAAAAATTATTTAGATCAAGTGTGGAGAATTGTAACATGAATCTCCTGGTAATTACGATCGTTGAAGCGAGATAAATAAGCAAATGCATAAGTACACGACGCTTCTAAACCTAATTAATAGTTCTCGTTGCAAAAAGAATTTGTTCGTTGAGAATCTAATCTGGGGATTTACTAGTTTTTCCTGTTACAAATGTAATTCTTTTAAAATTAAAGCAGAACATTTATCTCAATTCTTTCTTGTGAAGTATGTAACAAAAGGAAAAATATACACGGATTAAGCAAATAATCTAAAAAACTGTATTCTTACTTTTTTTCTGGCGTTTAAGCATGAAGAACTGTAAAGGTTTCTTTAATACCTGCTTTACACGGGAGTGCCGAGTCTCTTTGTCGGACTGTACCTCTTAAACAGGGATTTTTCAAGCAGTATTATTTGGCACAAAAACTTAATTCATTATGTACTATATGATACTAAAAGTTGGCCAAAGAAAAACCTTAAGTGGCCCACTTGAGATAAAATGTCCCATATGGTTTGCCTTAATCTATGGGAAAAGCATTCTTCGTGAGAAGAAGTACTTTTTTACGCCTGCAGACTTACTAAACCTAAACAAAATTTTATAGTTTGCATTATATTGAAAACCAAAACAAATATTCTTGAAAACATCAGTGCCAGCCTATACAGTGTGTCCCAATTTCGATGCTCATTATTGAGATCTCGGAAATTGTAAGAGATACGAAGTCGGTTAAATTAGATAAGATTTGGCTATTTTGGAGATCAGTTTACTTATGTTTTTGTTTTTTCAAAAAAGTTCATGGCTTACTAGATATTTGCTAAAAACGAAATTATCTTATTTTTTTTAAATAAAAAGCATTTCCCACTTAGTGTGCCATGGCTTTAAACATATGACTTCATAACTCGGCAAAACAAAAGAATAGCTATGTCAAACCATGTATCACTGAAAAGCATTTAAGGCGTGCAGTTCAGTAATATGAAAATCAAGTAGGCGTTCCATTAGAAAAAATTTGGATTTACGTTTCACCGCCGAAATAAAACAAAAGACAATTGCAAAAATAGTTTTTTTGTGTTTAGGAGTAAATTCTTTAAAACACCCTCTTTGCTGTTCTTTTCTATCTTTGCTCGTTCCTGAGATATTTCACTTAAAAAAAATAGGATAATTTCGTTTTTAGCAAATATCTAGTAAGCCGTGAACTTTTTTGAAAAAACAAAAGCATTAGTAAACTGATCTTCAAAATAGCCAAAACTTTTCTAATTTAACCGACTTCGCATCCCTTACAATTTCCGAGATCCCAATAGTGAGCATCGAAATGTGGACACACTGTATAGCAAAGCAGACCGGAGATATCAGTGATATAAATAAATAAGAACCCTATTAGCTGCTAAAATGTAAAATTATTAGTATCAACTATTTATATTTTACATTTATACTAACAGTGATGGTTACTTAACCTCCCTCTATTTAAACTTATTTGCGCGAATAGGTAAATAGATTTAGTAAAACTTGTGAGCACGGCCCTTTGTCGTTCGCTCATCCTGAAACTAACTTTGCGTTATTAATGAGAGCGCAAAAATCAACTTTTCCTATGGTTCGTAGGAAAAAGTAATTTATCCACGACTCTTCAATAATAGACTTATGTAACTACGTAATCCCGTTCATAAAACACGTTTATAAAACACTCAGCTGTCATTATTATTATAAGAGTCGTAGATAAAAAGCTCTATTAAGCTCGAACATAATGACTACTATTCATTCAGAATATACAGTGTGTTCGAAAAGTACGGAATATTCTATATACCTCAGTAAATATGCATTTTATGGAAAAATGATTTCTATAAAAGTTGTTCAGTGTTTAGTTTTACATCGCAGGGCAATATCAAATAACTATTTTTTTAAAAACACAATTTTTTTAATGGAAAGGTATCCCTTTGTTGTACTCATTTGATAGAGAATGTTTCTCTTTTTTCAATGATGTAAAAGTTTGATCCACTTGCATAAGTAAATTTTAATTAAAATGCCAAAGTGTTTGAGAGTTTATTGCAAGCTTCTTCGCGTGTTCTTCTGTTTCAATATCCCAGCATCATTCAAATTCCGATACGTTGTTTTTCTGATAAATGATTTTTTTTGTAATTTTGTTGAAAGAATCCCTGGAGAGCAGAACAACAGTTGGCACTATAATTTTGACATTTTCTCTTTAATTTATAAGTAAATCAAAATTACTTTGTTTGGCCATGAGACCCGAACCAATGATTTATTTATGTTGATGGTATAATTTTCTAGCTTTGGCGCGTTACAACTTTGAATTGAATCTGTCACATGCTGCATTCGAAGTATTTAAGAAGAAATATTTAAAATACGGAAACGGACACAATCCTTGTAGCTATATACGATGATTTATGAGATTCTGACTTATATGTTGCTAAGAGAATCAAACTTCATTTAATTCCTCAGCAAATTGTGTTCACATTGAACTTGTAATTAAACTTATAATCGAGTTATATCGAATTAATCGTAAACAAACTCGAACAGAATTAGAATTTCAATTCATGAAATTCAAGCAAGCATTGATCTACAAGACAAACATAAATAATCGCAATTTTTATTTGTTAAAATTGATTTAACAAAAAAAAAACGCATTCGTAGAAATTTTATTGTAAAGTAAATGACAAATTTTATAAGTGCAATATTGCAAAAGAAATCCATCAACATTAACGAGGTAATTTAGATTTTAGACGATTCCTTTTCAATTTTACTATCAACAAATGAAATCGCTGTTTGTGTATTCTATAACAATTTAACAATAGCATTCCGTCACCATTGTTTTATTGCTGCAGCACACATTTCCAGCTGTATCGTCGTCCTATGTAATATTATCTCTTATCATAAACTGTTTTGTTCTTCGCCGTCTATGCTTTCCATTTGCAAAGCAAGTGTAATGCAATTTGCTTTTGATTTTAACACTATTAAGGATCTTTGTAATTATAATGAAGTTTCAACGTTTTTATAAAGTTTGTAAATTTGAAACCTTAAATACACGACGCGATCATGGAAAAATTAATTAACGTTTTAACAATAAAACTAGATTGTCGGTATGTGAAGAAAAGCAACTTTTTCTGCAAAGCAAGCTTTGTTCCAATTCCAAATTGGTTCGACAGCTAGCTGCTGCGGTTAAATTAAATTGCATATTGCGTGTAATAGAATTCATAAAGTCTAGCAAAACAAAAGCAAATCAAAACACTTTCCCTAGCTAGAATTAAAGGAGGCGTCTAGGCGGATTTGGAATTTTGTAATATTCGAAATTCTTCGGATATTTTAGTTAATAAAATAAGAAGCACACAAATTATTCTGGATATTTGCATTGTCAAGATTCAGCTTAATTCTGGATATCTTAAATCTGAAACTTTATGTAAAAAATAGTCCAGACCTCCATACTAGATAATAATGCAACGCAAGGCTTTTCATACCTTTCGTACCTATTTCTATCTTTTTTTCTGTCTTTAGAGAATTGTACAAAAGTAACATTCATCACATTTTAAAAGCAATACTGGACTTTTCGATAGAAGAATCTCGATTTGCGTTTGATAACTACCTGGATCATTTTTTAATTGTTGTGGTTACCTCCATACCCGTACACGCTGAAAACCATTACAAAACGCAAATGCGTTCCAGACTTTTATATTTCAGCAGTATAATTATATAATTATTATATAATTACATATAATAATTATATATAATAATAATTATATACTATATAATTCAATCGAGCAGGTCCTATTGACATTTTAATAAGAGCTGTCCATTTTTATAATCTTCATTGTACTGGACGATTCTCAATATCTAATAATACTAATACCATTATACCAAAAAATTAAGTTAGGCTGGGTATTGTCCAGTAAAATACAAATTCCTAAACCAATAAAAATCATATTTCTTTAAGACTTCATGGCAACCAAAATACACTTGGTACATCAAAGCAAAATTTGTCCAGATACTGGAAAACCGACAAACTTCGTCGAGTAAAATTTATCATCGCCAGAAATAGCTTGCAAACGGAATTTCAGAAAAAATACTCATCGGGTTGAAGGTAATCCATTCATTAAATCATCAGAGTAGCTACAACCCCAATATTATTTCTAAACAAATCTCTTCTTCAAACTTGTTGACTAATTCCAATATACGGTGGAATGATTCTTCTTCAAGTTTCAAACAAAACTTAAATAGATCTTCTACAGCAAAAAAGGCTCTTTCAGAAGCAAGATCTTGTTCATCCAATTCAACATTTTTGTTTCTAATGAAACTGTAAACACTGCGGTTTCTAGAATCTTTATCAAATTCTCAACTTTATGGAAACAAAAAAATTACGTATTTGCTGAACGCAAAAACTTAGATTTCAAGAAATCGACACGCCGCATTAGTCAGACCTCACAAACTGGATAGATTAGAGTCTCAGTCAAGTCAGCTTATTATAGTCAATAAGCCAGTGACATTTTTCAATCATTAGGCTAATTTTTTACATATGGGCTACCCAAGAGGTAAGTGCCATTCGCGAGCATTTTGCTATATTAGTGGTTGAATGGGAGTAAGTAGCCCCCAAAGGGGTAAAGAAAATTGCATTTGTATCATTGATTACCGCCTGAAATTTGGTTATGTATAGCCCTGAAGGCATTAGTAATGAGGTACAATAAAAGAAATAAATGTCGTGGGCACATGACGAGAATGACAAGCGTCAAGAGCATATTGAGGTCAACTGCCAGGAGCTCAGTCCCCGAATTTACGACTGCAAATTGAAATTTACCGTAGTCACAATATCTATAAGGCTTGTTCCAACATAAATCTCAAACTATCCCTGACTGTCACGAGCTTGCCCAGATAAATTTTTTTGGACAAAATTTCCTCGACTGCAAATTTACAGATGATTTTCTATGCCTTCAGGGCTATACATAACCAAATTTCAGACGGTACTCAATGATACAAAGATGTAATTTTTTTCCCACTTTGGGGGCGACTTACTCCTATTCACTCCCTGATATAGCAAAATGCTCGCGAATTGCACTTACTCACCTCTTGGGTAACCCATATATAAAAACTTAGCCTGTACTAAATGATGACTAAAAAATGTTACTGGCTCTTAGACTATTTAAGGATGATCCAATTGAGCCCAATAAGAATAACTTTACGAAGTTGGCAAATTGGCCGTATTCTGAATTGTTACATGTCATCATGTTTACGAAGATTAAAGTATGTAACGGTGAAATCAAGCGTCCCGTTACAAAACTTTGTGTACTATCTGTGCCGTAGTGAACCTTTCTTACGTGTGTTTTTTAATAATATTAAACTTAATCTACTCAATCATTATATTCAAGAAGGAAAGGGGAGATTACAAAAAATATTATGATTTTTATAGTTTTACGCTCTTGTTGATTAAAAATGAAACGAATTAATATGATTGTATAGATTCACATATTCTTTACAATGTAATTTATTTATGTTACCCTAATGACCTTTGCAGCCAATTTGATTATAATGTTTTTGGGATCTTGACAGAAAGCAACAAGAACATGTGACAACGAAGTAGGGACACACAGATCATATAGTTTCAAACCGACTATGAGGAAATACATAGGGATGCATATAAAAGTCTGCAACTATACGGGGTGTCTCCAGATCGACTTAACAATAGGTGTGAAAGACAAGAAATTTTCGAGTTGAAATTTGAGCCTGTAGAGATTAGGCCTGCTTGATTAAAAACTAACTTGCGCCATATTTTTATTTTTGAAAAATCAAGCAGGCTTTGATAGGCATCAAAAACTTATTTTTGGTGTAGGTAAAGTACCTTTTCCGTGAGATATATCAAAAGATTTTATAAACAAAAGTTGTTCAGAATGCGAATTTATGCCCACATACCAAATTTGAAAACAATCGGCACAATTTGATTTTTCCCTTAATTTTTAAATTTTATAAAACAGTGAATTTAAAAAAATAAATTTTATTAGTATTATTGATTACAGACTGCAGGAAGGTTTACTCTATGTAACTGCCACCTAACTGAACACATTTTTCAAGACGAACTTTAAAGTCGTGGCAGTTGCATAGAGAAAACTTGCCTGGAATTGAAAAAAACCAAATTCTGCCGATTGTTTTCAAACTTAGTATGTGGGCATAAATTTGCATTCTGAACAACTTTTGCTTATAAGATTTCTCGATACGTCTCACGGAAAAGGTACTTTACCTACACCGAAAATAAGTTTTCGATACCTATCAAAACCTACTTGATTTTTCAAAATTAAAGATATGGCGCAAGTTAGTTTCTAATCAAGCAGGGCTGATCCCCACAGACTCAGATTTCAACTCGAAAATTTTTTTTCTTTCACACCTATTGTTAAGTCGATCTGGGGACACCCTGTATACACTAGGCGTTATGTAAAGAATTAAAAATATCATGCCAGAAGTGGTACAACCGCCCAAATGATGTCACCAACGAAGAAAGCTGTTACAATAATTCGAGAACACCAAGTACATACGAACAGATATACTGAGGCAAAAATAAACTTGACATGGTAATAAGAAACAGCGACATTAAAATACTGTATATTAATAGACATACTGATACCAGTTGATCATAATAAAAGGCAAAAGCGACTGAGAAGATCCATAAGTATAATAATCTCATCTTAGAGATGCAAAGAATGTGGCACGTACAAGTTAAGATCATGCCAGTGGTAGTGGGTACCCTATGAGCTACTATGAGCAAACTTCCATCATATTTAACTAACATTCCTGCTAACAAGGGAACGGCTAGAATCCTCTAATAATAAATCCAATTTTTTGTTGCTGCCCAAATTTGGTTTTAAGGGGCAAAACACCCCTTTAAAAAGGCAACTTCTAAATTTAAGAATTTAAGAAAATATCAGAAAATATCACACTTTGGCATCAGTACGTTACGGTTTCAAACTCTCATAGTAAGCTTTTGTCCATAATTTCCTTAATTTCCTCTTAGATGGTAAGTACACACTACAGAGGGGAGGATTTTAAGGCAAGTTTGGAAAAAATAAAAACTGTCATAATTTGAGGAATTTGACATTTTCTACTTTGGGCGCCACTAATCTGCTTCCAATGTGCTTCTTACCTTTTCCTGCGCAGAGAGTGCCGACTGTTTTTGTCGAACTGTATAAACTCCTAAACGGGGCTTTCTTTAGGTAGTTTATTTGACAGAAAAAGTTATTCATACTAGAAATTGAGCAAAAAAATGTGGCTTGAGATGGAATGCCTCATATGTTCTTATCGAAAATGGGACACAGTATATAATAATAATTACTACCATAAAAACGAACCTTTATGTCTGTTAATTTCTTTTTCATTTTAGATTTCTAATAGTCCAAATTCAGTTTTTGTGGTATAATGTTACTGCAAATGTATTGTACAAGCAATTAATGACTTTGACAGTCCATAAAAATGTAATAAACTAATTTATTTTATTTTTTTTGAGATTAACTTCTGACTGATAAATTATAATTTTATTTTGCAAGCATTTTTATGCAACATTACACGTGAACAAGTAAAATTAACGCAAAAGAAGAATAAAGTTGGAAAAACACGTTTTAAATTGCAGACGAGTCAAGTTTAATAAAAAAGATTCCACAGAAAAGTTGTGGAACTAATGTACATCTTTACATGGATCAGTAATTTAAACGGAAGCATTAATTGTGTAGTAAAAATGTGCTGAATGTCGTCTAATTTGTAAAAGCAAGATTTAATGACGCGGTATATTCAGGAAAAACCATTCACCTACGTTTAATTAATTATGTTATGACAATGAAGCAACAACATAAGTTACTACCAGTTCTCAGTTAATTTTAAAACGAGGCAATTCAAATAGTACTAATTTGATCAATTAATTTAAATAAGCTTGATTGATTCTTTGTTAGTTCACTTTGACATACTTTTAAGTTTCTTGTATCTCGGATTTGTAAATATTTAATTGCATTATTCCTTAAGGAAATAACGTTATTTCCTTTAAAATTAAACAAGATAAGACTGGTGTAGGAATCTTGGTTTAGGTAAGGTATTAACTTTGTATTATTCCCGCGAGCCGGGAAAACAAGATTTTGGTATGTTTTTCAAAAAAAAACATACACTCTCACGAAAATGTGAGACTTACGTTCTTTAAGTAACTAATCCTATTCGTCTAAAAGGATAACGCGAGTGAAATCATCCATTTTGTCACGTATTTTCGCTTTTCTTTTCGTTAACAAAGGTTTTGGTATCGTTCTAAAAGCTGTCTATTTTTACGCATTGTGGCGAAGAAATAAATGAATTTGGAAATTGCATCCGGCAATTTTCTCATCCAATCAATTTTCTTTTTATCACTTATTTCCGACCTCGAGTTTAAAAATAATGTTTTTGTTACTTTAGTCGCCGGTTCCATATCAGTGTTTTGTAAACAGTTTTGATTACAGTATTCAATTAGCCTGTTGACAATTTGAGTAGTAATAACCGACAGCAACTATCTAATGTAATGTACTTTCAATCGATCTCATTGGCGATCTATTAACTGTTAATTTAAAAGTTTTAAAAATAGATTCAAATATTTTATTAACCATAACAAACAACTGCATAAAGAAATTTGATAAAATTTAGAAAAGAAACCTTAATTTAATCGATTTCATTCTGAAAGTTACATAACGCGAGTTACTCCTTTTATAGTGACTGTAAACAAAGAGAGGCCACGTACTCCTACGTCCTTTTATAAAAGAGTAGCCGCAATCATGCATTCTTATTAAGTTATTACTTATTACTTAGAATTTAAAGACTGCTTCTCATTAAATCGACCGCAACATCGTACCACGAAATATATTCAGAGGCGTGCAATAGCCATTACGTAACCTACAAACAGATGTGATACAAAAAATTACATTATACGAGGGTGGTCTGAAAAGTTTCCGATCTAACAAAGATACAAGACATTTTTTCTGAAAATTTTTTTCTTCTGTAAGTATATTCGATGGTAAAACATTTCAGTGTGCAACTTTTTTTACACGGAGCTGCTACCTCTCTTTTACCCTCAGATACATAACGTTCACCAGAATTTACTTTCTTTTTTTTATATTTCGCTTCCATGTGTCAGGTCTGCGTTGTCTTTTGCGCGAGTTGGTCTTTTGTTTTCCAAGCATATTTGTATTTTCCTCCTCTTTATTTTCTGGTTTGATTCGTTGATTCGCTTTTACGGTCACTACTACCCCTGATCTCATAATCTTGTTCCTTTCTTATTAAATCACTAATAGCTCCGTCATTATAGTTTTCGTTCTGCTTCAATACTTCACTTTCAGAATCAGTACTGCTTCCTTCTTCAGGATTGTAGTTTCTGTCTTTTACAGAGTCGTCGTCACAAAAATCTTCGTGGGTTACAACATCTCTTTCTATATCGAAATCTTCAGTTTGAATATGGTTCCCTAATATTACATTTTTCTACTTCTTCAGTAACATTATTTAGGGAATGCAAGGATTTTGACTGAATGCAAATTAACCAAAATATTGGACAAAATTTAAAAACTTAGAATTACCTTCTCAACTTGATTTTCTTGAGTATTTAGCCATGATTCTACATATTCCTGATTTTATTTTATTCAAATTAAAAAATACAATAAAAGCATGCTGCTTAATGAATAATTACCTTATAACGAGATTGTTCCAGTAACAAATCTTCATCTGGCATATTTACATTAACATCTTTGGGTTGTAAGATTGCTAAAGCACGTTGAACAATTAATTTAGATCTTGCACTCATTGCTTAATGTAGATATAAATACAAAGGCAATAATAGAGTAAAACCTAAACGGTTACGCAGCTAAACACACTAAACTTCTGGATCAGAAATGTAAACTGTCGCGTACGGTAACGCCAAAACATCCTCTCGTGGCATTATGGTTAATACACTAAGAATGTTTTTGATGAAATACTGCCGTATGTGTTGGATGTGGCTGTATAGTAATAAGCGATAGTCGCAATTCCGTAACGCCATATCTGCCAAAAGTGTCAGATGAAGTAGGTATACCTATATGGCTTTATTTCACTTTGTAGAATAACATAATTAGAGATGCTGTACCACCATATCTCAAAATTGGAAAATTTTGCACTTATGGCGCTATTGAATTGGGGGTACGATATATTGGTAAAATAACAAAATTAAGTTATCTGCACAATGACATATTCATTTGAGATGAACAGAATTCATGCACTTCTTCCCTGTTATAATATGTAGTTTTATATTAGAAATAGATGGAGAATTTGTTTATATCGTTTGAATGAAACACTCCACTATGAGGGATTTTTTTTCTAATATCAAACAGGCAAGTCGAGCCATATAGATCCAGAAATACACAAGTCACGCCCGCCAATCAATTTACGTCCTCTAATCGATCTCTATCACTACCTAACGGTGCATTGCTATAATTACCTTAGCACTACCATCCTTTGAAAACATACCTTTAGTTACATCAAAACGGTTTCTAATGCACTAACATTGCTCCAATACATTCAGAATGGGAAGTTTTAAAATGATCACCCTGTATATCACTACTTTTTGAAAATATAATTGACGGAGATGAACAATTTTTGATTAACTGTATTTTTTATTAACGATAGTTAATTTTTTTAATCAAATCTCTCTATCACATAAAATCTGGTGTCCATGGTACCGAATATATGAATTTTAAGTGTACACTATACAGTGTGTCCAAGATAAGGATGCACAGCGTGGAGATCTTGGAAACGGTAAGAGATAAAGGATCGGCTAAATGGGATGAAAGTTGGCTAGGTATAGGACCTTTTGTTCGCGTTTGCAAAATTTAGATATCTTGAATAGTTTCTGAGATATTTAAAAAAATGTTGATTTCTCGATTTTTGTTTTTACTTTTTCTTTCATTTATTTGAAGAGATATCGGAAAACTAAAACCACTTTTCCGTTTCCACTTTTTGCGCTCTATAAAATATGCTAACAACATTTATGTACAACGTTTCGGTTTCGAGTAACCATCATCAACCTCATTTTTCTAAATGGGAGGAATAACAATTAAAAATTGTTTTAAATAGCTCTTGTTGTCACGATTCTACCGATGTAAACATGATAGGGTTATTTTCGTTTTGTTATGCTATAAGTTAATGCATTCAGCAGTACTCTGGCCTGCACGATTACCTGATCTAACACCATTAGATTCTTTCCTCTGGGGTTACATCAAAAATCATGTGCTTAACCAAAATTTTGAAGAAGAACAGCAATTATCACAGTTAGCAGGGTTCAACATAAAAAATCAGAATCATCATATTTACATCATTAGAATCGTGACAATAAGAGCTATTCAAAACAATTTTTAATTGTTTTTCCGCCCATTTAGAAAAATGAGGTTGATGATGATTACTCGAAACCGAAACGTATTACAGAAATCTTGTTAGGGTATTTTAATAGAAAACAAAAAGTGGCAATGGAAAAGTAGAAGAAGTAAAAACGAAAATCGAGAAATCAGCATTTTTTTTAAATATCTCAGAAACTATCTACGATATCTAAATTTCGCAAACGCGAACTAAAAAGTCCTATAGCCAGCTTTCATCCCATTTAACCGATCCTGTATCTCTTACCGTTTCCAAGATCCCCGTGCTATGCGTCCTTATCTTGTACACACTGTATACTGGTATGAATGTTCAAAATTTGAATAAAATACAATACTAATGCATGCCAGTAGTAATGGACTCATTACAATTAAAATAATAATACTGATTTATTCATAGAGCTATTTCATTTCTTTACTAATTCATCTTTTATTTTGTTTGGTTAATTAATTTTAGTCAGTTTTTGTTCTTATTTTTAAAACTAGTGCTTGTAACTTTTTAGTTCGCCAGGCTAAATCCAAAAAACATTATTACAGAGATCCACTAACTAATATTTTTATTTATTTCTAAATATAATTGATTTTATTAGATGATATGTTGTTATTTGTTTTATAATTTTATAAATATGCACAATTCAGAGGACGAACTAAATACTTATAATAATAAGTAACTAAAAGAAAATAAAAACTACAAACCCCAAGAGAGAAATTCTCATCTGCTGGGTGTATTCAAGCATGCTCATCGCCAGCAGATGCAGTGAAGTATGCAACTACAATGGCAATAAAATTTTTAAATTCTACAATCAAAAAATTAAAGAGAGGCTTTCCATTTTCTATTATGATACAATCAGTTGCTGACTAAGATTTCACACAAATTTTGATTTTTGGACTTGGAATTACTATTAATTACTAATTAATAGCTACGATAAAAACCTCTTCTAATTTATGTATTAGAAGTGCCTACTAATAAAAATACCTACCATGCACCTACATTAGAAAATAAATTTGTTAGCAAGTCAATTTTTAAGATTTACTATTTATAGCTACTTACTAACGACTTCTCACTTTCAAGCTTTTGTTGAAGAAGAATGGAATTAGTTTGTATGCACAACAAAGGAAATGTACAAAGTTACTGTTGACACTTTTATGACCAGTAAAGTGCAGGTAAAAATTAACCTCCGGCAGTATTTGCAAAATAGGTTGCCTAAGTTCTACAGATGTTTTCTATAATTCAATTATTTTCTATAATTCAATTTTGTGTTGCATGCAAATTGTGGTCTAGACATAAACGATAACGACATTCTGATTTGATGTAACTGACGCTCAAACAAGGTAAAATGTGGCAGTGCATTCCTTTTTTTCAATTTCTAACCAATAGTAAAGTTAATCACTTGCCAATTTACGTCAATTAATGCTAATAACTTTGATTAAAAAACGAATTTCTAATTTTTCGATGCATAGACATAAAAGTATTGATGAGTTAAATAACTACAGGTATTGATATCACTTTAAAAGTGAAAGATAAAGTTTGTATTTGCTTGCAAAATTTGAGGAAATTTCAGCCTGCAGCGTTCTCTCTGAAACTACTAAATACAACCCTTAAATCCAATTACTAATAAAGAGATTTTAATTGTCAGATCATGTGTATTGCTTTCACACACAATTTTTCTCTAAAGCAAAACCACAAAAAAAATTATCGCAAACTGGTACTGACAGAATTAATTTAACATTCGTGTTTTAAAGATTACTATATCAAACGTGATAAAAATACCATAGAAGCAAATTAGAAAAAAGATAAAATTAGAAATGAACTGACTGATTAAAATGTAGTGGTACACGTTCTACTTACTGTAGAATTGTAGAAACCGATTTCCAGAAAGATATTTGAGATCGCATTTTTATTACCTACCATATTATTAGAGCACTGTAAGTAGGTATTCCTAACTTACCGTAATTTTATGCATTTAAGTTTAATTGTTATTTTTGTGAAATATAAGAAAAATCATTCTGTACATTCCATTTTTAATTACCAACGATTTCTCATAGAAAGCTTCCGGTATTTTATAATCTGAAATTTGCTTGTAACTAACTGTAGGTAATGTAATAAAGCAACCACAAAACTTGATATTTCACCTTACAAGATTAATTTCTCCAAAAGTATTATTTTTCCAGGTGTGTTTATGGTCAGCACTGACTACAGGAGTCCATTTTTGATCAATTTCAGTAAACACCGAGGTGTTCGAACTCAAAAGGCCTCTTGTCAAGCTATGTAAAAAAATTTCGATTATTTTGCCACGTGAGGGACAAAGACGACCGACAATAATACAGCAAATAATATTTAGACAAAGACTCTCGTATTTATGTAAATAGCCTGATATAATTAATAAGCAAATATTGGATACAACCATATTTCTAGCTAAAAATGTACTTTAAAATAATCTCCCAATCTTACCTGTTTCTGTAGAATGCCTTTTAAGGAAATAATTGACAGTGCTTACTTTTGAATCAGAACATAGTGATAAAACGAAAGATTGGAATAATCGTCAATAGAATTAATAAGGTAAAATTAAGGAGAGAGTTTAAATTTATGATACTAAAAGAGCATTTATAGAAATTGGTTAGTTGTTAACTAGTTGACACGCATAAATACAATAATGTAATCCTCACCCCTGTTCAAATTACGCCACATATTAGCACTAGCTTCTATTTGCAATGTTTGTGCAAATAAACCTCAAGCTGATATGTCAAATGTGGTCGTTGCTGCGCTTAACACATCTGAAGGCTCTGTGCACGCTGATACCGGAATTAATAAACTATTACAGTTACACGAAATTAATTAAAACCTAGTTAGAAATTTTAAACACAAACATTATAAAATTACTTCATTCTAGACACCTTGCTAAAGTGAAGTAATTATTTATCCCTAAATCATGACAGTGTCGTTTTTACTAAAACTACGCCAGTACCTAGTTTTATTTTGTCTGTAAACAAGATCTTTAATTTTAGACAATCGTCCTCAGCATTTTAAATTCTCCATTACGGTCTATTTTACATTACCTGTATAAAAGTTGGACGGAATAAAGTTCTGGATTCGCCTATTAATTTTATTTTTACGTTTTGTAATATACGACCCACTTACTTCTTCTTTAGAAAGCCATATCTATCCCCAAAACTCATTTATTGTTAACTATACAGGGTGTTAGTGAACTAATAGTAGTCCGGGAAACAGGTGGTACAGGACATCAATACGAACAGAAAAGTCTTATACAACTATGGTAAAATCTCAACGGTTTTCCCAGAAACGATTAATAAAGTTCCAAGCTTTCATACGTTATTATTCAATAACTAGTGAACATTCTACTTTGAGATTTATTCAGAAGATTGGTTCCATAAAGCCTAATAAAAAAGTATTTTACAATTTTTTTGTAAATTTATTAGTTTGGCCACAAAAGAACAAAATGCATTACGAAAAATGCATTAATGAAATTACTAAGAGAATTGGCAACTCTGCACATCTTGAAAAGGAAATTTAGTGTTCCGCATATAAATAAACACTTTCGCTTTCTTTAACCCTAGTCAAGCCAGACATTCCAGTAAATAGCAGGTAGTTTGTCCACTTAGTTTGGCTCAAAAGATTCTAGAAAACTTATAGTAAAAATGACAGAAGCCACATAATGATTGTTCTTGGTATTTTGAAATTCCTTAGTGCCTGGTGGTTGTGTTTATTGTCTTTATAATCATTATATTATTATTTATTGTTTTTATTGTTTACCGTGATAGTTTAATTATTGTTATAACATGACTGAGCTGGAATTTACTAACGCAGAATTAATGGACATGGTGATTCTGTATGGTGAAGCTCGTCAAAACGCTGCAGCTGCAGCACGTTTGTATGCTGAACGATTTCTCAACAGAGTGGCACCGTCTCAAAGAAGACCGCTGGCTATTATTCAACGAGGACGGGAAACGGCGAATTTACAACCGCAAAGAGGCGTCGGAGGTGGCAGAGAGCGTCCCGTACGAATTCTGAAAGCAGAAGACGATATTCTGGAGATGATTGAAACTGATCCTCAATTAAGCACTAGAGAAATTGCAAGGCATGTCCCTGTATCGCATTAGACCGTGTGGCGTGCATTACATAAACAGCAATTGCACCCTTACCACGTGCAAAGGGTACAAGCTCTAGTTGCAGCTGACTTTCCACGTCGCAGAGATTTTTGCAGATGGTTTCTACGACAACATCGACGACAACCCGACTTTGCAAAATACGTATGCAGCACTGATGAATGCTGCTTTACGCGCAATGGAGTGTTAAATTTTAGAAATACTCATGTCTGGAGTATCGAAAATCCGCACGTCGTTCGACGTACTAATTTCCAGCAGCGGTTTGCCGTCAATCTATGGGCTGGTATAGTTGGAAATCAGTTAATCGGTCCATACGAATTACCACCCCGAGTTAATGACGCAACATACCTCAATTTTCTTCAGGAACAGCTTCCTCCGTTATTAGAAAATGTGCCGCTTAATGTCCGACAAAATATGTGGTTTCTACACGATGGGACACCTCCACATTTCAGTGTCGAAGTTCGCAACCATCTCGACGGGGTTTTTCCTGGGCGCTGGATTGGTCGAGGTGGAGTTGTAGAATGGCCCCCAGGCAGTCCCGATTTAACTCCTCTGGATTTCTTTTTGTGGGGTTATCTCAAATCAAGGGTGTATGTTTCGGAGGTTTGCACCGTTGAAGACTTGCGCCAGCGCATTGCAGTTGCCGTTGCAAAATTTCGTTATCATCAGCACGAAATATTACCGACGGTTATGCGCAATTGGAGACGACGTGCCCAGCTCTGCATTGACGTCCATGGACAACATTTTGAGCACATCCTGTAGCTGCACTCAATTCATGTAAGTTCATTTTTTAACGCTTCTTCTAAGTTCCTTTTTGTGCGGAATGGACGTAAATTACATCCGACTGTCAGTTAATGTTAGTACTATTACTTTTCTAACATCTTTATGCGATGCTAATAATTTAGATAATTTTTAATCAAGGAATACCTACTACCTTGACATGAGAAGATGAGTGTAGATATTTTTTACCAAATCCCCTTTTTCTAAAAAAACACCTACTCCTTAAAAAGTTAAAGAATTATTCAAAGACTTCCGGTATTAGCACAAAATAAAATAATAAGCAATTCAACAGCATTTAAGCACAAGATAGAAACAATTTTTACTAAAATTTTCTATTTCAAATGACCTTTTCTATCGCCTGTTTCACGGAGTACTATTAGTTCACTAACACCCTGTATACCAGCTAGTCTGTCGTAAACTGCATACAAATTGGTCCTGGAATGTGAATGTCATTGGCTCTTTTGGGTGAAAAGAGTTAGATGACATTTCTAGGAGTTCCAAAACATTGCAGCATAGAAGAAAATAAAAAAAAGATGCTTTGGTCAGGAGGCTTGTTACCCCTTGTCCAATCAATAAACGCGTTACTGATTGGAGTCCGTAGTTTGTAGATCCTGTAAAACCCAAGATTCTCCGTTCGAAATAAATATGAAAATATGAAATTACTGGCTAATAGGCATCCAACCTGGAGATGATAAAAGGATGTCACTGTTTTCATGAAATGTGAGATTAGCAAAATTAATATGTTTTGTAAATGTATGAAAAAATTTTCGCTATTCTACACTTTTATTATACATATTAGCTACTCTTTTCTGTTCATATTCTGCTTTGTTTTTTAGCATCTGTAAATAATTTGTAGTTACTCTGTAAATAGGGAAACCTATGGGGTAATAAATCTTTTCTTATTATTATGTGAGTGTCGCACGTTTGAAAAAATGAAAAAATAAATTCTGTTTTAATTGAATGGAAAGTTTTTAGAAAAGTATTTGCAAGAAATCTGTTTAAGGGTCATTGATGTAAATTCCGTGTTTCAAGAATGTCTGTAAGTGGTTAAGAAATAATAATAACAAGTACAGAGAACGAGGATTAGTAGATCTTGGAAGTTTAGATAACAATTGCGTTAACAAACTTGTTAAGATCATTTAATAATTATCGTCCCGGTTAGCATTCTGCTAAATTTCATTTAACATTTATTATAATAATGTATATAAAATTATTGCAAATGCAAATTGTGTTTCGCATTTTATATCTCTGTAAATATTTAATTTTCCCTTCTTCGATAAATGTTATTCGCCCCTAGTAAAGTCAAGAAATAGATTATTTGTTCCTTTCTCGCTTCCTCTGCTGCGATTAAACGAATCTTTTAAAAATTAAATATATCTCTATTTTACTATTTCATTTTTCCTTATTCCGAGAATCTTGTGGTTAAAATCAAGGCAGTAGACACATGTATCAAGCTTCTTGACACTAAATGCAAATTAGCTTTCCTGGGTCACTCCACTTCAAACTCTTAGGAGTATTTGTTATTTGAATTTAACTAAAGTATGGAGCTCACATATCTTATTCTTGAGGTATTTAAAATATAGGTCAGTGAGTCATCGACTATTCAGGTCTGAAACGCACATTATCTGTACATAACCATTTATCGTTCTTCTCCATTATGTTTATTTATTTATCTGTATTTATGTTTGTACCTAAAACTTATTGTTTCCTGTCTGTTTCGCTTTCACTTTTGTTTCGCTGTTGCGAACATGAATACTACGTGTGTTAATATATGCTTTGTTATAACTTTAATTGTTGTTTGTTTGTGGCAACACACGTGATAGGGTCTGTTACAGGAAACATAAAGCTTTTGAAATCGCCGTGGCATTCTGCCTGCACACTGGAGATCGACAAAAGTCATTCAGTAAGTATTGTGTCCCAGGAGAACCCCCTTCTTCCGATACCATAGACCAGAGCAGTTGATCAGTCTTAGGATCAGCTGGTCATTTATATAGGTCAAAGTTTACGAAGACCGGCGCCCTCTCAGACTATAACCTTTTCGTTATCGTTTTCTACCGCAAGCTCTCTCTACGACACCGACCCAATCTCCGAAAAACCTAGCAAGTCGTTTCATAAGGTATACCGTTATTATTTTATGCTACGTCATTTTTCAGGGTCATTAAACCCATTTTTACACAGACACATAATTCGGGCTTATATAGAATTCTACTGTGTGAAGCTGATAAAAATTATACTGCATACACATTGAAAGGCTAGTAATCTTCCAAATAGTGTAGCAATTATATGGACATTACAATTGGAAGTTCAGTGAGAATGTATATGCTAGAATTCTAGAATCCAAGTTTAGAAAGCTCTCTGAAACATACACAGAGATTCAGAAGAAACGGAGGAACACAAGAACAGATTTTCATAATCAGACAAATAATCGAAAACGCCACTAGGACGGGAAGAACTACATATATGGATTTCACAGACAGATAAACCAATCAGTCTTCTACCAGTTGTACCCAAACTTCTAGAAAGATTACTATTGCACAGGATAAACACTGACCTACCAGCAGAGGAATGAATTCCAGAGCATCAATTTGGATTTAGACAAGGCCACTAAACTGTCCAGCAAGTTTATCGTACAACACATGAAATACACCTCGCATTTGCACAAAAGAAATACTGCACAGCTGTATTCTTAGACGTCAGCCAAGCATTTGATAAAGTCTGGCACATTGGATCACTTTACAAAATTGCAAAGATCCTCCCGTTAAAGTATTATAAACTCCTCAAATAGTATCTAACCAGCAGGCAATTTAGAACCAAGGTGAATGATGAAACATCCCAGAATTACCTTATCAAATCTAGAGTTCCCCAAGGAACCGTGCTGGGACCAATCCTGTACGTGTTATATACAGCCGATATGCCAACTGCTCGAAATACCACAGTAGAAACTTTTGCAAACGACACCGTTCTCCTAGCGACACACGCCGATCCAGCAAGAGCATCCAATATCCCACAGCATCATTTACTACAGCTACAACAATGGCTAAAAAATGGAAAATTAGAATTAATACGACCAAATCTAAACAAGTCGATTTCACATTAAGAAAAGATCGCTGTCCACCACTATACATCAACAATGAAGTAATTTCAATAGGCCAGTCCACAAAGTATCTCGGTTTCCATGACCTCAAACTTTGGTCAGATATAGTCAGAAGAATAAAAATAAGTATTAAAAGGAAAATTATGAGCGTATTAACTTTTATCTTTAAGATTGACCCGCCATTCGTAGTACTCCTTAGCCTGGAGTTAAACTGTAGGATAAATCTTCTAATTACATTTTAAATTTCTGGCCACCCTTCTTTGATTTTGTCACAGAATTATCACAAGTTTTCAAAAAGTTTTCGGCGGCCCTCATAACGTTTTCTTGGAGAGCGCTCCACCTAGAGTAGCCTAAAGATTTGACAATAAGAAGAATTCAATAGCTGTTCATTTGCTCTAGCAAACGAAGGCACATTTTCTTCTAGAACATTAATCATCAACATATTTATTTGTTTCAAGGGCAGCCTACTACTAAAAATTCCATCGTTTGCCAAGGGAAAACTGTTTTTTGAACTATCAAATCAAATCAGCTAAAAACTGTAAAGTTTCTTCTTCCTATTTTTATTACAAGTCCTTAAAACAGGACGTGTTTTTTTATAGTCACTCGGTATAACGCGATAAAAACGAAGTACCTGGGAAAAAAGAAGTACAAAGGTGGGAATAGTTAAGAAAGTTGTGAAACCAACTTTGACTTATTCAAGTAGATCATGAACATTAAATGTAAGACGAAAGTAAACTCGATAGTACGGAGATGCGATTTCTGAGAAAAACATAGGGTAAGACGAAAAGAGACAAAATAATAAACGAATTGTGTCGGAAACAATTATAAGTAGTGCCGATCACAATAAGTGCAGTAAGAGCAACTGAGATGATTGAGTCACATACTACGAATAAATTAGGAAATGCTAGTCAGAAGAATATACGAGATATGCAAGCCAGCTGGAAAAAGGAGGTGTGCAGAATGTAGAAGAAAGGGGAACTAAGTGGATAAATGTCAAACAAGTAACCCAAAACGCAAAAAACAGTATGGAGAAAAACACCAATAAGCTCAACTACTATGTCACCCTGCACCAAAAGGTATAGGCAGGGATCTAGATTGAGGAAGTAAGTCTCGTCCAACTAACCGAGTCATATTCAGAAGGAAAATAATAAATTCATTAAAAGCATTTATATTTACGCATAAACTCGACTGCAGTTGTACGCTGTAAAAACAATCTAGTTAAATTAAGAGAATTATGATTAAATTAGGTCCATTTTTGCAATGTTGACTATTTGACTAGAAAGTAGTGTTAATTTAATCATCACTATTGTTACTGTAATCATATTTACATGATTGTACCTACTTGTATAGTTCGTATAATCATACCGTTTTTACAGTGATGATACAGTACAATCCCATTGCGCCGTTGTCTGACTGAATAAGATCAAATATTTATTATTAATTGGGAAAATAATATTATTTATTTAATTTCTATTTTATTATCGGGATTATACTACATCATAGCTTCAGTTAAGGTTATGCGTAAACATTGTTTTAATGAATTAATAATGCTCTTCTCCTGAGTACGACCCTGTTGGCAAGACGACAGTGCCAGGTTTAGTAATCAAGTGCGGCTTTATTGAACCGTATTCCCATCTCATGATTAATTTAATAATAAATATTCTATAACTAGCATGATAAATAAAATAAAGCAGATAAACCTACATCGTTTTATTTAAATTTTAATCATGACTTTAATCACAAGGTGAGAATACGATCCGTTTTCTAAATTTTTATTTTAGTCATTGACTCATTTTCTACGTTTATTCGTTATACATAACTTCATAAGAAATATCAATATATTTGATATATACCTGTCTAGGTGTGGTGTGACCATTTTCACTAACCACATACTTCACTACCCACTTAATTTCTTGTTAATCCAAATCGGGAGTAGAGGAGAACGACTTCAAAATAATGACAGATGGATTCTGTCACATTACATAACTTTATAGCTTGTTCAACTCTCATACACTCGTCTACTATTTCTCATTCGTTATAACGAAACCTCTTTCGAATAATAAAAAAGGAAAACTCGACATAACCGAGAAAGCAAATTCGAAAGATAGTATTAACTATAAGGAAATTGTATAACGGACGAAAAAAGACAACGTCTATCTACTGGGTAAGACGGAAATTGGTTAAGGCGATGCTCACTTAATTACTGTCATCTTGCCATTTCTTATTGGAAACAAATATGTATTGACCCGGATAACGTTAAAGTTCAAGGGACATCAGTTTTAGAGTTTTGCAGAATTATTAAATTGCTTTACCTGTTGTATAAAAATAAAAGGCAAATTATTAGATTTTATAATATACATCCATCAAGAAGTAGCATAAGAACTCTAAGTTCTTACCTGATTGCAACATGAAATAACTGAACCGCTACAAAAATATTGGATTTTTATTTTTTGATAACTGTATGGTATACCGGGTGACCAAGACTGTAGGTATTACGTACGGACTTATAATTTTTTAATTATGAAGCAATTTTAATTGGAATGTTAAACCAATTAAAGAATGAAAAATCTAAACGACGCATTGGCTAAACCTGTAGGCAATTCTTTATCGAATGGATTACTTGTCCCAATGAGCTGCTATTTGAGAAAATTAAAATTAAAAATTATTTTTTCCTTTCCAGCGCGCAGAAGTAATGTACAGTCTGCCCATAAAGAAATGTCCCAATTCCAAACAAAATAATAAAAAAGCAGACTTAAATTACGAAATACGTCATTATACAGGGTGTTAGTGAACTAATAGTAATCCGAAAAACTGGTGGTACAGGACATCAATACGAACAGAAAAGTCTTATACAACTATGGTAAAATCTTAACGGTTTTCCCAGAAACGATTAATAAAGTTCCAAACTTTCATACGTTATTATTCAATAACTAATGAATATTCTACTTTGAGATTTATTCAGAAGATTGGTCTCATGCAGCCTAATAAAAAAGTATTTTACAATTTTTTTGTAAATTTATTAGTTTGGCTACAAAAGAACAAAATGCATTACGAAAAATGCATGAATGAAATTACTAAGAGAATTGGCAACTCTGCACCTCTTGAAAAGGAAATTTAGTGTTCCGCATATAAATAAACACTTTCGCTTTCTTTAACCCTAGTCAAGCCAGGCATTCCAGTAAATAGCAGGTAGTTTGTCCCCTTAGTTTGGGTCAAAAGATTCTAGAAAACTTATAGTAAAAATGACAAAAGCAACATAATGATTGTTCTTGGTATTTTCAAAATTCCTTAATGCCTGGTGGTTGTGTTTATTGTGTTTTATAATCATTATATTATTATTTATTGTATTTATTGTTTACCGTGATAGTTTAATTATTGTTATAAAATGGCTGAGCTGGAATTTACTAACGCAGAATTAATGGACATGGTGATTCTGTATGGTGAAGCTCGTCAAAACGCTGCAGCTGCAGCACGTTTGTATGCTGAACGATTTCCCAACAGAGTGGCACCGACTCAAAGAAGACTGCTGGCTATTATTCAACGAGGACGGGAGACGGCGAATTTACAACCGCAAAGAGGCGTCGGAGGTGGCACAGAGCGTCCCCTACGAATTCTGGAAGCAGAAGACGATATTCTGGAGATGATTGAAAATGATCCTCAATTAAGCACTAGAAAAATTGCAAGGCATGTCCCTGTATCGCATTGGACCGTGTGGCGTGCATATCATAAACAGCAATTGCACCCTTACCACGTGCAAAGGGTACAAGCTCTACTTGCAGCTGACTTTCCACGTCGCAGAGATTTTTGCAGATGGTTTCTACGACAACATCGACGACAACCCGACTTTGCAAAATACGTATGCAGCACTGATGAATGCTGCTTTACGCGCAATGGAGTGTTAAATTTTAGAAATACTCATGTCTGAAGTATCGAAAATCCGCACGTCGTTCGACGTACTAATTTCCAGCAGCGGTTTGCCGTCAATCTATGGGCTGGTATAGTTGGAAATCAGTTAATCGGTCCATATGAATTACCACCCCGAGTTAAGGGGGCAACATACCTCAATTTTCTTCAGGAACAGCTTCCTCCATTATTAGAAAATGTGCCGCTTAATGTCCGACAAAATATGCGGTTTCTACACGATGGGGCACCTCCACATTTCAGTGTCGAAATTCGCAACCATCTCGACGAGGTTTTTCCTGGGCGCTGGATTGGTCGAGGTGGAGTTGTAGAATGACCCCACGCAGTCCTGATTTAACTCCTCTGGATTTCTTTTTGTGGGGTTATCTCAAATCAAGGGTGTATGTTTCGGAGGTTGCCACCGTTGAAGACTTGCGCCAGCGCATTGCAGTTGCCGTTGCCAAATTTCGTCATCATCAGCACGAAATATTACCGACGGTTATGCGCAATTGGAGACGACGTGCCCAGTTCTGCATTGACGTCAATGGACAACATTTTGAGGACATGCTGTAGCTGCACTCAATTCATGTAAGTTCGTGTTTTAACGCTTCTTCTAAGTTCCTTTTTGTGCGGAATGGACGCTTATTACACCCGACTGTCAATTAATGTTAGTACTATTGCTTTTCTAACATCTTTATGCGATGCTAATAATTTAGATAATTTTTAATCAAGGAATACCTACTACCTTGAAATGAGAAGATGAGTGTAGATATTTTTTACCAAATCCCCTTTATCTAAAAAACACCTACTCCTTAAAAAGTTAAAGAATTATTCAGACTTCCGGTATTAGCAAAAATAAAATAATAAGCAATTCAACAGCTTGTATTGTTTTTTCAATAGACATTTCAGTTTACACACTGTATTATTAATTGTGTAAAAATCATTTGAAACTTGAGTATGTTCTTGCAGTGTTAGTTTACATAAAAAGTGGTTCTTGTTGAATGATGGTTTCTAGGATATCCTAACATCGAATTAGCTACGAGAAACTTTTTTAATTTACTTTTTTCAGTTATTCCCTACAAACCGGCATTTAACAAAAACTACTGTTTACGTAAATTTACATTACAAGAAGTCTAATATTAAACGACACCCCTTTTAAGTAGAAGGCGGAAGTACAACAAACAGAAGATTACTTACGGTTTTATGACCAAGGATTCATCCCAGATAAAACGTTTTAGAAAATTGAACTCAACTTTCTAATGATTTATTAGGGGGTGCCTAAAATACGTTTGCATAAGGCTATAGTCAAGGTTTTAGTGCGACACCGTTGCCAGATAGTACTAGCTGTTTTTCACATTTTCTCGAAAACGACACAAGATAGAAACAATTTTTACTAAAATTTTCTATTTCAAATGACCTTTTCTATCGCCAAATTGTTTGTTTCGTTAGCCCCAGCACTCTCTCTACCTCCACTATCGTTCGCCAATCCATACAGGCCGAATGGTCCGGGAAACGCTCCAGCAGATAGCGGGTCTACGTGTCGATATACGAGAGCGATGGACGAGTCTGAATACGCCAGGAGAGACAGTTGGACTCCCTTATGTCCAAAAGTCCTGCATCAATGGGAGCCCCGACTAGCCTTCTTACTCGCACTGTGCGGAGAACCGAGGTCACGTGGAACTCAAGAGCTCCAGGTAAAGGACGCTGCAAAGAAATACCACTCTGCTTCATTCAGCTGCGCCATCGCACCCGCTCCTCTCGCTACTCTTTCCTGTCTTGTGCCTATCTTATTACATCCCATTAATACCACCTATCCACCCGATCCTATGCTACCTACCTACCCTAAGTTGCCTGCTCTACACTCCTTCCCAGCTTGTTCTTCCTAGTCTCCAGCCTACTTTCTGTTACACCTTGTCTAATTTTTATAAACCTTGTTGTAATAGTGATCGAAGGGGCTGATTACGCGTATGTCGGGAATCTACTAGTTCCGATAATAAAGTCCTAAAATGAAATCGTTGACCAGAAATCGCTATTTCTTTCAATAATAAAATATTCTATATCAGCCTCGCTATAAACGACAAAATAACAATACTCACGATCAGTCACGTATAATTGTCCTTGAACTTGATAATAATAATTATGCGAATTTTTTAATTTAATTCTGTTTTCGGGGTCAATAAATAAGTAATCGATTTTCTTCTTATATTTAATTTTTGCTTTAAAAGGTCATTTAATCTCTATTATACTGTCATATTCTAGTAGACCATTAGGAGAAGCTGCTATAAACGGTTTTTCTCCATCAACGAATAATCCGCATTTTTTACCCATAAATGAGTTACACTTTGAAATTTTTCCGCAGCTTTACTCTCATTGTCAAGTCCATGACGTAATGATTTTGGTGTATTAATGCTAAAATTAGAACTTTGATACAAAATGCTTTTGACAGTATTTGCCGTATCCGTAATTGAACGCCTTTTACAGATTTTTCCAAAATTACTAGCTGTCAGGCTAATATCACAATCACGGTGCCATCGAGGGTTAATATTTTGCCCTACGGTACTGTTTTCTATATCTTTATAATCACAACTAATTCATTTTCTTAAAATTCCGTTTTCGCCTCCCCATAATCACTGTTGGACATATCCGGAATATCTTGTTGAAGACCGTAATCACTATCGGCACTTTGCCGTCTAAATGTTCGCTTACTCGTTCTTGCCAGTTTAGTAACACTCCGTTTTTCTTCGTACATTTTGTAAAATACCCAACAGTCTGAGAACCCATATGTGTCAACAGTTTCGAAATATACATTCCTTTGTTATGTTGCTATCTATGTTATTATCTATCTATCATGCAATAGACTGGCTGAAAGGTTCCCTACTCGATCTAATGCTCTGTACAGTCCCTTCCACAAATTGGACTCTCTAATATTATACAGGGTGATTCCGAAATAAAGGGTATCCTTTTAATAGGTGATAAGTGAGGCTAAAAGAAGACAAAAAATGAAAAAACGAAGTGGCTCCGTGAAAGTTGAAAATTTTGACAGTTTTCCTAAATATTAAAAACTGAAGCCGTCTCTGGTTAGAAAAAGAAAAGTGTTTCTTGTATTGTCGCCTTAAAATGTGAATGTTAAAGCGATTTACGGTGTTTTTAAACCCTTGTAGTGCAAGAAGGAAAATTTACCAGACATGCCTATTTTCTTGGAACTAATAGTGCAGCTGTAGTAGCACAATAAATGCCATCATAAGCTACTCCCTGGGCATTTTACAACTTTCCCTTCTTAAATCTGAAATATGTTTAACATGCAGGGTTGTTGAAATTCGTTAAAACAGTAAAAAAATAATAACAAAATTTATGTTACGAACAATTAGACTCACAAGCAACATTTTAATTCCTTATTATTATTTAGTTACATGAATAGGAAGCATTTTAAATGGCATACTACTTGAATGAAACATGCGTATGGAAGGTACTACTAACTATCACCTCCG
>VTPC01001899.1:18610-30036 GCA_011009095.1 Ignelater luminosus
TTTTTCTACATACTTTTTTAATAGCTTGGTTTCGAATTTGATCGTGTTAGATTTAAATTTAAATTGAACAGAAAACGGTACTGTTAAAAAACAGCAAGAAGTTCAGAATTTGACAGCGCTGTATGGTTAATATTAGAATTCCGTTCAAAAACTATGCACTACATTATTGTGGATTTATCTTGCAAAAATCTTGAAATTAGAGATCTTTCTTCAAAACATTTGTAAAGTTAGGATATTGGCACCTCCAAGCTCTGGCACTTTGTTAATTCAAATTTTATCAAACTATTACTGCTTTAACTTATAATAATAATAATAATAATTGAGTACTATTATGCCTATTACCAAAAAAAAACGAAGTCGAAGTAGGCCATGACCAGTACCATGTGACAACGCTGTTAAGAGACTAGATACGTTTGACAGTTGTGAACTGTTAGGTTAAAGAACTATTCAAATTCAATTTGACATTTCAAAATGACAACTATAAATTAAAATTTAAATAAAACAATAGTACACTACTGCAAAGAAACTGCCACATAATGCAAGTCATGACCGCTTCGACTTTGTTTTCTTTCATTCGCACGGTGCACAGTGGGACCATATGTATGAATTCTTGGCAAAAATTATTTTAACTGAATTTTTAATATTACTGATAAGTACAATATTTTTAAATGATTATAATCTTTTAAAACTATATACATGTGTATATCGAGAACTAATACGTTTACAGGGTTGTGAAAAATTATTTCCGATGTTGGCGAACATACTATTGGTTTCAAAATGAACTAGGACACTTTAATTTTCCCATTGTAATATCTACATTTAATCTCGGCTAAGATATCTTTTCCCATAGATTATTTGAACGATAAAGTCAACATTTACACTATGCAAAATACTTACATTTTTGAATCATAGTAGTTGGCCAGTGTCCTAGTTCATATTGAAACCAATAATACATATGCGTATACACGGCACGCGCAATCCCGTCTTAACATGTTATTACATGCTACCAGGCATCCGCGATCTGGTCTTCTTTGTTTTAGCAATTGACTGAGCAAGTGTGACGTCATCGGCCAGTGCAGTTATCGTAACACGTTTCAAACAAACCAACAAAAGCATTGATGACGACACTACTTGTGCAGTGATTAACTGAGAAAGTGTGACGTCATCGGCTAGTGTTGTTATGGTAACAGTTCCAAACAAACCAACAAAAGCATTGCGCAGTGAGTTGGTCGTATCTGTGACTGCTTACAGCAAATTTATTCTTCTAATATACGTTGCGGCTGAAATATAGTCGTTTTTTCAGCATGACATCCTCAGGTACAGCTAAGCACATTATTTTTTTAAAGTTAATTATTATGTAATACTTACCTAATTCCGGATCTTTACAAAAGAATTTATTTTTTTGTATCAGATTTCCAAAAAGATGGCAAAAAGCTAACAGAAAACATGATAGATTCTTATTAACAAATAAAAACTGGTTGGACACTCCCATAAGTTTTCCGATACGTAACATTATTTTCGATACAAAAGTAGGTTGGCCTAAGAAATGTTTTGAAAAATGCTCTGATAGGACAAAACGTCTTAAGACTGAAATACTAAGAACCAACCATTCACCTGCAGAGTTATCATTTGCTGCTCAGATGAGTTTGCGTTCTGAAGGTCAAATAAAAGCATCGAAAATAGTGAATGAAGTTACTGCGACAACACCAACACGGGTAGCAAAATATCGATTTGCTTTTCAAAGTATTAGTGGTACTCAAAACGAACAACTTACAGGAATCCAAGTTCTTGCAATATATGTTGAGGCAAAGCTCAGCAAGCATCAATATAATATAATAAGGAAAAGTGACAAACTCAAATTTCCATGTTACAAGGTAATCCAATCGGCTAAAAAGGAATGTTATTTGCAAAAAGAAAGCATCATTATAACGGACACTTTTGCTGAAATCAAATTGCAAGCTCTTCTTAATCATACCGCGTTTCGCCTTTTGGAAGCTCAAAAAGAGGTTTTTAAAAATCAGAGACCTGAAGATTTTCAAAGTTTAATCTTGATTTGCAAGTGGGGTTTCGACGGATCTACACAGTCACAATATCAGCAGAAGTTTAGTAATAATCCATTTGCTTTTGATGCAAATACTTTTATTTCATATTTGGTACCTATAAGATTAATTTCCGACAAGCTAGAAAAACAACAGTAAATCGTTTTTTGGCAAAATATGAAAACATCTTCTACACGATATTGTAGGCCGATTAGGTTTCAATTTGAGCATAAAACA
Organism: Ignelater luminosus; assembly: GCA_011009095.1. Taxonomy (NCBI): domain Eukaryota; kingdom Metazoa; phylum Arthropoda; class Insecta; order Coleoptera; family Elateridae; genus Ignelater; species Ignelater luminosus. The sequence goes on from VTPC01001899.1 coordinate 20,887, forward strand.
ACTAAAAAAATACATAGAAGCAAAAATACAACAATTAAACCCAATGACTTACGAGTTTAATAACATCAACATGTCAAGTCAAGTACAAAATGCTTTTTACAATGGTGGACGGAAAAGTGTGCAATGTACTGACTGAAACCACGTCTACACAACGATGTTTCATTTGTAGACTGACATCAAAAGATTTTAATAACATTGAAAAAATCTTGCATCAGATATAATCGATACTTCCACACTCGATTATAGGTGCTACACGCATGGATAAGATTTTTTGAATGCGTCTTACATCTCGCTTATAAACTGCCATTAAAGAAGTGGCAAATTGGTGGAAAAGAAAATAAGCAACTTGTGGAAGACACGAAAAAATGTATTCAGGACAAATAGAGATGGGATTAAAAGTTGACAGACCTAATTTTGGGAACATCAACAATGGAAACGTTTCTTCAATGATCCCGAATTATCGGCAAGCATTACTGGTGTTGATATTAATATAATATCAAGATTCAAAATTATATTGGAAGCTATTTCTAGTGGTCATGAAATTGATGTGGAAAAATACCGTTTTTATGCTCTAGACACAGCAAAACTTTTTGTAAAAAAATATTCTTGGTACCCAATGCCCCCTACGGTGCATAAGGTGCTGCTTCATGGTCCAGATATAATAAAACATGCTTTGCTTCCGATAGGACAGCTAAGCGAAGAAGCTCAAGAAGCACGGCAAAGGAATTTAAGAGATATCGAGAATATTCTTCTCGTAAAATTTCGCGCACAAAAACAAATGAAGATGTGCTAAATTTACTGTTGATAACATCGGATCCACTTCTTGTCAGCATAAGAAGAGCTCATAAAAACAAAGAAAAGAAGTTTGACATTGAAGTTTTTGGATTTGTTAAGGCAGCCAGACATTAACTTTTGTGTCGATAGCTAGTAATGAAACATCTATTAGTAATATAGACTCTGATGACTCTTCATAAATGTAAATGTGTTGATTTTTTACATATACAGGGTGTTACTTAATGTTTTGTACTTATTTTAATGTTGATTTTTGGGTCAATTCTAAGTCTAAAAGTTTATATAAATGTAAGTCCTAAAATGCTTGGTTTTCGATATACAGGATGTTGAAGTTTTTATTTCTTTTTGACAAATTGTTAAAACACTAGAAAGAATCAAAACGTCTCCTTAGCAACGGACAAAGCTAACTTAATTTTATGTAAACGGTTTTCGCCTAGGAACAAGTTGCAGATATCCATGTCATGAGTAATCTCGGTAATATTTTAATTATTTTCTTTAAAATGGTAAGCTATACGAAAAAAATAAAAAAGACCTTTTTTGTTTATAATTAAATGGTAATTAATAATAAAATAACACTTTCGAAAAAATCAGTGGCGTAACAATTTGAAAGTAGTCATATTTACTCCACTGGTTAAATTAAAAAAAACTGTTTTAGGTCAAAAAGTGTGTTTTTATACCATAAAAATTTATATTAAAATTTAGTGTAATATCTTAAACGGTTTTCGAAACTTTTGCTAGAAACGGAAAAACAATAAAAACTTTAACACCCTGTATATCGAAAACCAAGCATTTTAAGACATACATTTATATGAACTTTTCAACTTAGAATTGGCCCAACAATCACCTATTAAAATAAGTACATAACATTAAGTAACACCCTGTATATTTATGTACTTGAGAAAAATTACATATTAAACTTGATATAATTATTATTATAAAACCTTGTACTTATCATTAATATTAAAAATTCAGTTAAAATAATTTTTGCCAAGAATTCAGGTATATGGCCCCAGTGTGCGGTGCTTTTCCTAAAATCACTGAACTTTTTATAATTTACAGTTTGCTGTTGTCGTTACTACTAAACCAATAACCTTTGTCAACTTTTATCATTTATAGACATGCCTGTACTTTTGTCGTTCTCACTGTGGTAGGACCAAAACGTTCTTCTCATGAGGATTGTAAAAACCACTATTTTACATATTAAAATCCTAATGACAATCCTGAATTTTTTCTACGATGATCTTTTTGTGTATGGTTAGGATTAATTTTTTAAAACTGTTTTTTTTTTCTAAAGTTATCTATTAGCTTTTCTTCTTTAGACTCGTTTCTGATCTTCTGTTCTTGTTCTTCCAGTCTATAACTATAATTCTTGCTGCCTCCGTTAGGTCCATTTTTTTTAAATTTAAATTCCAAACTGTTTTGTTATGGTATAGTATGTCCGATATAATTAGTTGATAAAAGAGTTTGATGCGTTTGGAAATGGGTCAGCATTAACATCGAACGATGAACCTTTGAAAATAAAATGAAAAGGAAAAATTTTTGATTCAGATAAATTTCGACTGGCATAAATTGTGATTAGAAGAAGAAGAACTTAAAAGTGAAGTAACCTTTAGTTAGGAATAATGTAATTTAGAAATAATAATTTATTTAATGAATAAATAGACAAAAAATTAAAAAGTAATTTAGTAATGCAAACCCTTTTTAAACCTTTCATTAATTTAATATCAACGAAATAGCTTTATATCCTCCTTGTATAGATATATAGAGCGGAATTAGTTGGGTTTTTTTTGGTAAAGAAAAATGCCTTTTAGATGCCCGCCTGATTTTATAAAATTGAGACGTTAGTTCTATATTAGTTTTCATTATCTTGAAAACCTTTTAGTTACATATTGATAACATTGCATTTATTTTTCAGAGAAATAATTCATATACCATAGATGGTACATACAGTGTTGCTACTGGTGTTGATGGAAACATTGGAAAAATATTTGAATGGAACTATCACAACAAAATCTTGCAAAACAAGGATTCTTGCGCAAAGTTAGGTGGATCAATAGGCGAATTCTATTCACAAAGAAGAAGCAAAGATTTTATAGAAATGTTTATAGCTGATACATGCAAGAATTATAAACTTGACTTTGAAGAAGAAGTTCAAGTAAGAGGTATTCCTGGTTATAAGTACTCTGCCCGACACAGCACTTTAGACAATGGTACAAACGTTTGAAGTACTTTACAGTAAACTTAAAGTTTTATTATGCTAACTTGCAGGTACGTTAGTTCCAGAAAATAAATGCTACTGTGGAGGCGAATGTGTCCCTTCGGGCACAATGAATATCACTTCTTGTGCATACGGAGCACCGACATTTTTATCTCTTCCTCATTTTTATGGCGCCGATCCCTACTATGTAGCTCAAGTAGAAGGTTTAAAACCGGAAAAATCCAAACACGAATTTTTTGTCACTCTTGAACCAGTATGTGTTTTTAATATAGGTAAACAGATGTAAAAAAACATTAATGTGTGTTATTTCAGAGAATTGGTTTTTGTGTGGATATAGCTCTTAGATTGCAATTTAGTTTTTTACTTCATCCAGTTGAGTATATTACGTAAGTAATGTATTTTATTGTATTTTTTTGTAGATGTCTATTTTAATTATCTACCTGCTTTAATTTATTCTATTATGATCACTTCTACTAATGCTTTATTAAATATTCAGTTTTTACTTATTAGCAATTACTGAAGGAACGTTGTAGTTGAAGAAAGGGTACAAGCTATTTGCAAAAATCGCGGACAACTAGGTAGGCAACCCATTTTTCACATCCATCTATTATCAGTACGCTCAGTAACTATGATTGATCCCATCTTTGGCTTATTGGTTACGAAAGTTCTCTCTAAACGAATTCCAATTACAAATTTAATCTCAAACTCCAGTTATAATTATTTATACCTTTTAGTCAAGTTAACTACAACACGAGAAGTATTTTGTTAGCAAGACTGCACGAATAGCAGTCTGGACTTTGCTAGATATTTGCTTTAAGCTAATTTAGTATTTTTTTCAATGCATTGTTTTCGAGCAAAAGTGAGATGTGCGTGGCAATGGGATAAATTGCTTTGTATTACTATTCTACTGTACAAATTTTTGTAATATCTAAAACATACAAGTTTAGGGAGGAATACTTAAGTATCTTTAAAACAAAGTTGTTAGATTATGTTATGGTGACTTTTCATTTTTTTTATGCCAAGGAACACATTTATTCACATTATTTTCAAAACTTTCTTTACAAAAAGATGTTTTATTTATTTGGAGTAATTCCCAAACATACTTTAAAATGTATGGGTGACATGTTTAGCAAGAAAATGAAATTGCCTGGTATAAACTGTACTAGGTTAGAAGACATATCTGTTCCAGCCAAGATTAATTAATCAAAGATTTTGCTCCTTTTTTCGCTTTTAAAATTGACTGTTATATTCAATAACCAAATCCCTGCTAATCCGTTGCCAGTTCGTCTTTGACAGCTTTCTTCCAAGGTTATCTAGAGAGTGCAATTTACGAAATAACAGCGAAACGTGTAAAAAGAATCAAATCTAAAAACATTCCAGACATAACTTTTCTCATAGTTTTTAGTTATGTATATGCCCTCTTTAATGACTAATTTTGCTAAAATGCTGTGTATGTACCTTCAAAATTAATTTTTTGATTTTCTTCTACTGCATGTTTTGCTAGAGCAGTGTGTATGCTCTTACATCTTAATGCTATCTATATATGTTTTTTTACTCTTGTTTTTAGCTATTTTGATGTGGATCCATAGTAATATACAGTGTGTTCAGCGAGGAATGGGACAGCGCGATATCTCGGGAACGAATGCAGATTTTAAGATTCTAAAAACTTTGTTGTAAATGTAAGGTAGTGGCACATATTTTGTGATAAACGGTTTTTAAATTAAATGCGTTACTGCCAGGTGGCGCTATCTAACTTAATTTTTTTAAATAGAATATCCTACTTTTTATTTGATTTTTGGAATTTGCAACATTATTGTTTTATTATTTTATAAATTTTATTACATTTATAACAAAAGTTTCAGATTTTTAAAATCTGCAATCGTTCATGAGATATCGCGCTGTCGCATTCCTCGCCGAACACACCCTATATCTTCGTTAAGGTTTTCTTTGCATGTTTTGCATGGAATTCGTCACATTTTATTTTGTCTTTTGTGTTGGAGAAAAAAATTATCTTTGTTAGTTGTCTTGTATGCTGTATGTACGTTGGTGTTTACCTCTTTTGTGTTCTCTTCTATTATTTTTTCAGATGGTTCTTGTATACAGTGTGACATACTTTTCATTGCACACTCATTCATTTTGTCAGAATAAAGTTTCTCAGAAAAGTTAGAAACTTGGATTAGATAGTTTCTTGCACTCTTTCCAGCGATCTAACGAAAAAATGTCATCACTTATAAAACAATAAAGCAGCGCTGTCAAGAATAATTTTTTTTTTAATAGAACACCTTGTATGTTATTGAATGTTGAGAATGATTATAGAATTTTGAATACGACACAACTTTTAGTTTTTCAATTAACCACTAAATAAAGTTGTAGCAAGAATAATTAGATTGCCAAAAGTAGGCTTTGCAAATGCGAAGAAACAATTTTTTTAAATTTAAGCGTGCATTAGAAAGAGAAAACGGAATAACTATTACAAAATAACAAGAACGCAATTTATAAAACAATGTTGTTTGCATCTGTAGGAATTGTTCAAAGGAGGGCCGGATTAAAATAACTGAGGCCTTGGCGTCTATGCTATGTAAAATATTTCGATAGCACTTATTCCTTATACGATACCTTGGCGTTAACCTATTAGTAGACATATTAGACAATATGTCTCTGGTTCAAGGTCTGCTTTCAGCAATCTTACTATTTTATTGTTACATCTTCACTGATCAATTGGAAATATTAAAAAATCCGATGCATTCAGAATTTTAAATTTAAAAAACTTATTCTTCAACTTGCTGCTCTTTTGTTCTATTAGTGATAGCATTTTATCTTAGATCGTTGAAAAGAGAACAAGAAACTATCTAATCTAAGCTACTGGATTTTGTGGAACGCTTTATTCTGACAAAATTAAAAAATGTGTCATAAAAAATCAACCGCACTGTATATATTATGGATATGTATTTGTTAGATGCGGGATTTTCTTTTCTAATTCTGGTCTTGGTTATTTCTGTCTTCATATTATGTGTTTTTCCAGGTCCGTAGCTAAGGGTTGTAGCGCCTGCGTAATGAAACATATTTTGGTGCCCCCTGCCTTCCATGTAGTCGCTTCTTTTAGCAAGATATTTAATCGCAGATGTTTGCTAAACTTTAGTATACAGGGTGCAGAATTGCTTCACGCATCATAAACAGTTTGCAGAAATTACTGTTTTAATTTTTCCCCGGTTTCGGAAAAATGAAAATAACACAACATGTACACTTGCACAGGTGCACTAAGTTGGCTTTTGTCTACAAAAACCCAATTTACCCTTTTACTCTAAAATAATTAAGAAAGCAAACAATTGGGCATTTTAGTTACTACGTTAAATATTCACTGTTAAATTTGTATGATTGATGAACCAATTCTACATCTGTAAATGTAAATACTTACTGTTGTTTTACTACTTTCTTTGGCGCTTTAAATTTAAGAATTAAAGAGTAGATAATTAGGTATTCCAATAAATAACACGGAATTTACATGAGAGTTATTTACTAGTAAAATCTTTTACAAAAATACTCGTCTCACTTTTGCATTAGCAAACTGATCGACTTCCATATTTAAATTCTCAGAAAGATCACTTTCAATAGATAAAAGTGCAAGCCTTGACAATCGGTCTTGATGCATTGTACTTCTTAAATATTTCTTAATGAATTTCAATTTTAAAAATGATCTTTCTGCTGCGGCTGGAGATACTGGAAGGGATAGAAAAGTTTGAGATTCGAAAACATCGAATTAATATTTTGTTGTGTTATACAGGGTGATCATTTTAAAACTTCCCACCTAGAATAACTCTTTAATTAGTAAAGTTATCAAAAATCGCTAAAAAGCGTCGATTTTGTTTTGGAGGGAAACATTTAATAACCTACTCTAGCACTTCTGTTTCTAGTTCACGAACGGCTGGGCCGATTTTAATTTTCTTTAATGTAAAAAATTGAGAATCGTATACCCTTTAAAATGATATATCACACATGGGGAAGTGGCGTTTAAAATCTTGGAGTGGGAGTGATTGGGGCGAGGGTAAAAATTTCCCAAAATTTTATGGCACTACGTGGAGGGTGAAAGTTTCCCAACTGATTAGAATAAGTTATTAAATGTCCCCCTCCAAAACAAAATCGACACGTTTCGGCGATTTTTGATAATTTTGCTAATTAAAGAGTTATTCAAGATAAGAACTTTTAAAATTATCACCCTGTATACTCTAAAACATCATTAGGATTTTGGTTGCAACTAGCTAATGTTTTTAAAGCAACGATTTCGTCGTATAACTCAATGCCGTTTACATCTTTTTCGTTCCTCTCTTTTCACTCAATTTCAGATCGAAATCAGCACAACACTTTCGCAATTCTTCATCACCAGTGCACTGCATTTTACACAAGAAACCAAATGTATTTGAATGATTTCTCAAAAGTTGAAATCTTTCTTCTAGTGATGTGTTCACTGAATCCAAAATTTTAAAATAAAAATTAACTTTAAAATACTGTTTTGGATCTAGGGTGCTTGATTCATCAGATGCTTCGTATTGGAAAAAACATTTTTCCTTCTACGGCGGACCAAATTAATTTTTGGAAATTCGCATTCCACATCCAATTCGTTGCTTAACTCTCTGGCTTTTTTGACAAAATTTTCAAATCTTTCATCGCTTCTCTGTTGAGTGAGTGAGAATTTAAATTTCTTAGTGCGGTTACTGATTCTTGGATGTAAACCTGAGCATTCTGAAGTAGTTTACTTACAATATTGACTTTTGGTAAGATATCGTGCCAAATAGTTAAGAAGCATGCGAATTTCATCGATTTAATTTTAACTGCTCAACGCTGGGCCATATGTTTAGTATTTGCATATCTATTTCCATCATTAGCGATCTGTTCCAGGCTATCATAAACTTCACCTATTTGATGATACAAGGGATTGATCGCTTTTATTCTACTTTCTCAGCGTGTTTCTGATAAAGGCTGCAAATTTAGATTGGTTACGTTAGATCTGAAAACGGCCCATCGATAGGAGAAGCAGAAAAAAAAATTGAAGCCTGGAAAAATTATGAATGTGATTTCATTAAATTTGCGCCCCTATAAATGACGCCCGCGTGTTAAACACGCACTGCCCGCCCGTCAGCTACGTCCCTGTGTTTTGCTTTATTATGTACTTCTGGATTTGGTAGTTATTGCGTTCCAATGTTTGTTTTATTTTTAAGGTGTATTTATACTATAGTGTTTTTTCTGTACATTTTAAAATTTTTTATACGTAATGAGTCTATTGATCCTTTTGTGTAACTGCTGTTGTGATTCAGGAGTCTATTGCTTGCTAAATGTTTTTCGTACTACTCCACTCCGTTATCATAGTTTCATATTCTTGTTTTTTATTGTGAGTATTGAGATTATTAGGTATGACAATTTTTCTTCCTTCAGCAAATTTAATGTATCCTTGATCTTTTCTTTTATTATTATAGCTATTATGTCGTTCACATAGCTTTTGATGTAAATGATGCCTTCTTTTACTGTATTAGTGGTTGGGTTTAATAAATCTGACAGGAATATGTTTGCTGCTGTAACACTAAGATGTCCATCTATTATTAATCCCTTCGATTTAAAAAATTGTTGGTCATATTTAAGATACGCACTAGAAGAAAATAAAAAAATATTTTGAAGATGCATAAATAATGAAAGTTTAAACACAAAAATAGAAGCAGAAATCATTAATAAGAAATTCCCAGCAATATAAACAAACAAACACATAAACATTTTTAGAAAAATTAGGTATGTCGTTGAGTACTTACGAATGTTCCTCTTGATCAGTAATGTTGCCTAATTACACAATGAAATTATAATTAACATATTCAGGTGTGTGGAGAAAGCATTAGGCCAGCGGCCTATTGTAATGTTAGTAGCTTTCAACATAACGATTTACTTAATTATATTTTCTTCATTAATTTTGAATTATACAAAAATATGATTTGTTTTGTATAAAGTGAGCCTCACGCAGTAAAATCAGAAAGTAAAAGTCAAAAACATTCAAAAGAATTTAAGCGCATAATTTTTTAATAAATTTTAATAAATTGCAGTGTAGATACATTCAGTCAGTTATTAACCACCCAGTGCTAGATGTTTCTATAATTAAATTT
>VTPC01001899.1:40036-56037 GCA_011009095.1 Ignelater luminosus
AAAATATTAATCGTGGCCAAACTTTTTCAGGTAATCGTGCCTCTAATCATAATCTTGATAAATGTTTATTATTTGTTAATTTAGTTATTATGTACCTGTGATAGAAAAAATTAGTTAATAAAGATACTACTACATATTAACATAGAATAATTTGGAATCCTTAAGTGAATCCCATATTTGCTTACTCACATTTTTGTGCGAAATTCTACACAAATTAACACAGAAAAGATTTGAGATTATATGAGTAGAAATATTAAATAAATCGAAAGAAACTACAGACAATAAAGAAAAGGTAAGAATTATATTCCTGTCATGTGAATATTAAAAAAATAGAATGTTAAATACTTATGCAATATAAAAATTAAAATAAAAACTCTGAAAAGTAGTAATTAATATACAGTATAAGAGATCTCAAAGAGACAGTGTTTCCTAGAAATCCTGAGCGAGAGAGTTAGACTATGTTAAATGTGCCGGTAATTATTTCACAACAGTCCCACGAAACTAGCAGCAGCAAAACCAGAATGCTATAACTGCGAAAAGAAAGAAGAAAAGACAACATAAAAAAGGAAAACGAACAAACACTGCAACCAAGAAGATTTATAGCCAACTTGACTGCAAATACAAAGTCATACATAACGCAGATAAAGGAACTGGTGAAAATCGAACGTTAGCAAAAAGGACAGAAAGAGAGCTTACCCTCATGCATATGATGAAAACGAAAATCTCTCAGCAAAAACGACCCAACCGAAAAATAGAAATCATGGAATGGACGCTCGCAACACTAACTAATTAGAGACAAAAAACGATATAAAAATGACTACCTAGAATGCCAACAATGTTCTGAATCGTATTTAAGAATTACAAATATTTTTGGACACACAAGGTACAGGTGTGTGTCTCATATTGGAAACGCATGATTACTTAAGCAGTCTTATCTAATATAATAATAATAAAATAAGAAATTATAATCTTTAGCACGTAATACACCTGACTAACCAGGCTAGAAACTAACTATAGTTGTAATTAAATCTAGAAAACAAACATTTCTAGTAGGAACCCTACAAGATCATTACAAAAGTTCACTGCAGCAACTAGGACAGAGATATGTTGTTGGAGGCAATTCCAATGCCACAAACCACAAGACTGTAGCATGGGGATTATGATCACCACCATCAAAAGCAAAGAATTGTCTAAAGCAGTCAGAGAAACTAAATGTCACGTTCACTCCATGGAAAAACCAACATACTGGCCTACAGACACAGACAAAGTCTCAGACCTACTGGATTTATTCATACTAGAAAAATATCACCGAATCTTGTCAAATGGAAGAAAACTTTAACTTCAGCTATGACCATTCAGTAATTACATTAAAACTGAGTAAGAAAATCATCAAACAAGAAGCTAAACCTACTCTAGCCAACATATCAACAGATTGGTAAAGTTTACAAATAGAGCTACAAAACAAGATTGATCTAAACGTTCGCGTTAGACTCACTATAGTTATTCAACAAGCTGCCTGGAATAACACCAAAACAGCATCATGTACAACGGTGGGCAAAAATTACCCAGTGAAGATACCAAGTCTAAGAAAAAAGAAAAACGCTTGCGTTAAACTCACTATAATTATTCAACAAGCTGCCTGGAACAACACCGAAGCAGTATCATGTACAACGGTGGGCAAGAATTACCCAATGAAGATACCAAGTCTAAGAAAAAAGAAAAACCAAAAGAAAATGGCAGCAAACCTGAGACCCTACCGATAAAAGTATTCTTAACAACACAACTCATACTAAAACGTGAAATATTCAGACTAAAAGAAACAATCTATTAACAACTATCTAATAGATAAAACAGTTGATAGTGAAACTATATATTCTTTATAGACAGCAACAAGAAATACAAAAGACCAGTCATACAATTTCTACCCACAACCAATAACCCAGCAAAGGATAATAAAAAAAAAAGAAAATCTGTTTGCTACTGACTGTGAAGAAATCTTTAAACCAAATGAAAGTCAAAATCTTAATATAACATCGGATATTGACAACCAAAAAGTGAAGAAATTATAAGAAATAGTGATACTCAAGAAAGTTGCGACATAAAGTCAACACCAACATAAATTCCAAGAAAGCTCGGGTTCAATCTCATCAATGGAGAAATACTAAAACATCTCCCTTTAAAAAGAGATATGTGAAACTACTTACTTAATATCTACTTTAGGCTGAAATATGTACCAAGTAATTGAAAGGTAACAGAAGTTATCATGCTACTCAAACTGGGAGATCTTCAAATGGAATTAAATCATAAATATTTCATCGAAAGGCTGAAAATCAAAATACAGGATAGAAGATTAATAATAAATCGCCAATTTGGATCTAGATGCAAGCACTCGGTCATAGAGCAGGTACTCTTTCGGCAAATAAGTGAGGGGCATCACACAGGTTTTACAATTGTCCATTGCAAATCTGTCTTTCAGTTTAAGTAAACTATTTTGTTCGTTTTTGTATTGTATGACCCTACTTGACTTATTAATAAAAAGCATTTATCCGGACAAAAAATAGGAAAGTGTCAATTTGATAGTAGGTGAAGCTTTAAATGAATTGATTTAGTAGATAGAGGATTATTTATGATAGATTATTGGACATTTGTCAACATTTCAATTATAAAAGAGATGCAAATTTTTAAAATGTTAAATACTTGGCAATAATTTGACATTTTATTTATTATTACGATATTTGCTATTATAAAATAATTTTTCACAAACTTCAAATAGTCCAAAGTCGTTTATGATTGTATAAATTGAAAATCGTGTAATTTACTGCCAAAATTAAATCTAACAAAAAATATTTGCAAGCTGAATTGGATAGGTAAATATTTTATTCGCCAAGTGTTCCCTTTTTCATTGAACTGACAATCCACTTAAAACTTGATGAAAAAGAGAGAGATTTTGTTGTAACCGACAATAGTCAATCAAGGGTGTCCCGCATTTATTTGTCGAGATTATACACAGTATTACCAATATAATCAAAACATTGATGAAAGAAAAGAAGGTCTGCTAAGCAATATTCTTTGTAATTGCTAAAGCATTTGACAAAGGGTGGCACGAAGGCCTTATTCATAAGCTAAACAAAATGTTATCCAAGACGTTTGTAGCATTCATACAGACTTACATTTCTGATATTGTTCAGAGTAAAGTAAGAAATGTCTCTCTAGAACTCAAAAAAATCAGAGCCGGAATTCTACAAAACAGCCTCCTAAGACCAATGTTGCACTTGCTCTATATTTGTGACATCCCGCAGATTGAAAATGCAACGATAAAGGTCTTTGTAGATGAGACAGCCGTCATGACAACGGAAGGCAAAGCGGAAAATAGTCAACGTCAAATTATAAAAGCAAATGAAAGTATTGTTGAATGGAAAATTAAACACAACGACAAAGAATCAGTTCATGTCAGTTTTACCAACAATCTAATATAGGATACTGCAAAATATATTATCTCTTGGGTGGAAATTTCTAACTGTTGTCTCACAGCAAAATGTGAATGTCTAGACAGATCCTTAAACCGCTCTGGATGTATGGCGTTCAACTTTAAAGCTTCAAAGCACGAAACAAGATGCACAACCATAATAACAAAGAGACGATCAACCTCCTGGACAATGGCAACCAGATCCGTAGGTCCAAGAAGACTAGACCATTTAAGTTACTAATATAAAAGTGCTAAAAACAGAGCGCAATACGTCAATAGTGTAACGTAACAATTGAATAAAGTTTAGGTCACTAATGGCTGATTAATTTGATGTCTTAGAATGCGTCAATTCGAATGATATTAAGCAACCATAAGGTTTCCTTCAAGCAGATATCATCAAGCAATGTTTGGGGTATTTGTTCCCCTACATGTGTCTGCATGTACAATCTTAGAAAGTGACTATAATTCAACCGAGTTTCAAGAAGAATCATTTTCTCGACGTGGCTTGGAATCTAGTGGAGCAATTCCATTTCCTCCCGTAAGTCCTATTTTGGGAAAAAGGTGCTATTGGTATTGGTGTTTGATATTATGTTACTTGTGTTATATGTGTAAAATCTGTGAAACAAAACGTATTTGACTTGCAGTCTTATTCGTTCTGTGAGAAATTATCAATGAAATCTTGTAATATTATTTACCGTGACAATGTACTCAAACTTGTTTTAGAGCTATTCAGTAAGCTTTCGCATACCTATCGGTCGTCTAATACACAGTTGAACTAAAAGCCACTTATTTTAAACTGTATGCTTGTAACAGGCATTTGTTTATACGTCTTATCAAAGTAGCCTGGAAAAACACAATTAAATGTCTTGTATTAATCCATTCGCATATCCATTTAAAATTACAGCTGTCATTCAACTTGAAAATTTGAAATGAACGAACAAATTACCTACCTGTATATTTGTGCCTACATTTAGATTTATAGTTATAGTATACGTATACAGATAAAATTTAATTACTCGACTACATGCGTACTAACAGCACCAGGCTACTTTGATAGAACGAATGAGTAAGCAGTAAACACCTGTCATGATCCTTTAAAGATTCTTTACGTAGTTTGAGTTGATATTTAATTTCAGTGATAGTCGGTCAGATTTAATAATGTCTAGATAATCCCTAACACATTAATAAAATTATTTGAGGCCGACAAGTTGGTTAATTTATTTAGTTAGCTATTTGTCACATCCTGCTTTTCACGTCAATGCGTTCCCAATTTCTCATCGACCATTTTTATGTTCATGTTAAGAGGAATATTTCTGTAATATAGAAATTGATAACGTTATGAAGTAACAGTTATGAAAATTAAAACAAATTATTTAAATTTCTTATAGGTCAAAAGTGAAAAGTCAAAATACTTAAAAATAGAACAGTGATCATTGTTTTATTGTATTTATTTAAATAATGCCCATTAACAATAGCACAAACGATTATCTAAATGTCTACTATCACAATGTCAGAGGTCCGGCAATTAAATTTTATATTTTTAAAAGTAATAATTCCCTTTATCTACTTTATCTTATTTTTTGTTTAATATTATGTTGCGCAGTTTCAATAAATGGTTTGCAAACGTGGGTTTTGATATATTTGCTAACCAAAATATTTCTTCTTTTTAAAAAGTTTTACTAATTGTCTAAAATTATTAACTTGTGGAGACTAGGTACTAATATTCTACAAGGGATTTTCTTCGTAAGATTATGTTAAATATCCTAACCAACACTGTGCAATAAATTAATGTGTTCTTGTCACTGTCGGAAATAATTAAAATTCTCTTAGATTAGGTAAGTAAGAAATCAAAAATAAAAGTATGTCGTAGTCTACGCGTTCTATGTATAGATGGTACTTGTATTTTCCTTAACTGTTACAATAATGGCGTTTAGTACGATAATGTTGCTAATGAAAATTTACCCAACCTGGTAATGCAGCAATAAAGATTGCTTGGCTTGAGCAAGAAACATGGAAATGTTTCTGAACATTAGTTTAAAAGGCCCAGGAACTAGATTTCATGAAAGAAAAACTAAAAATGTGCTTTTTACTCCATTTTGCCTCAAATTTACGTTTTAGTAATGCGTTATAAAAATTGTATCGAACATAATAACGAAGAGTGATTATAAATTTCCTTTGCAAGAGATACAAAAACAAGAATGGAATGAAGAACGAAATTTTTCCAGATTGATTGCAGCTGTATCTCCTGGCTTCACACTGTATACGTACCATGTGTAATTCCAATTATATTCGCATACTTATACATGTTGTAACAGTTACCTTCTACTTGTCTTTAGATACATATTTATTTACAAATAATTTGGTATACCAAGATATCGTAAAATGATTTGTGATTTCTCACGTCCACAAAAAACGTAGATTTGGTTGCCTATATTATGCGTCCCTCTAGTCGTTGATTGACAATATGTCAATCAACGCCCTAGTTCACAGCTTTATTTGGAAAAAGTACAGGGACATCATCATTATTGGGAAACCACGTGATCAAGAAATTTACTGTTGGTTAGGCAACACATCTTGCACTGTTGGCAGCTCTGTTGTAATAAAGAATTATGTAGTTTTCCAGTGGCGTAGTATTGGATATATGATGAAACTACTTAGAAACTTAAATATTTAAAGATAATTATAAATAAAATTGGAAAATTAAAAAATGACAATATATTGAAAATATTCTCAAAAACAAGAATTAGATAAGGTCCAAACAATGCTGATGAAGCTGTTCAACAAGAGCTTTTTAGTTATTTTTTCAATTTTATTAAATTTAACTGTCCACTGTGAAGGATTTTTCATAAAAAGATAATTATGCAGGTAGGGTAAACGCACCAATACCTGGCCATTTAAACAATATTTGAATTTCAAACTCATTTCAATTTAAAACTAAATATTTATTAATGAATTAAGTTACTAGAATTTAATTAAAAATAATGGCTTACATTTATCCTAAATTTTACAATTTCATTTAGTTATTTTACATTTTATTGCAATTTATGTACAAATTACATAAATGGTTCGATGTGGCCACCCTGTTTCTCTAAACATAACCAAACTCTATTTTTGATACTATTGAAAACTGAAACTAAGGTTTCTGGTGATATATTATTAATTTCATTTTGTATAGCCTCTTTTAATTCGTAAATATTCTGTGGACGGTGCTTGTAAACATTACTCATCAGTCATCAAAGAACTCTTCCAAATAACGAATACTGTGCTGATGCACCATCTTGCTGAAAGTAGCCCTCTTGGATTTCATCATCCAATAGTTGTTCGATAAAAGGTGTTAAAATTTTATCTCTGTATCTTTTTCCACTGATTGTGTTATTAAAAAACAATGGACCATAGATCCTGCGTCTTGACATCGCAACCCATACACCAACCTTCTGGGGATGCAAACTTGTTTCTTCATAATTGTAGGGATTCTCTGTGGCCCAGGTTCTGTAATTTTGGCTGTTCACATAGCCCAAAACCATGCTTCATCTGACAGAAATGTAATATTTAATATATCATCGTTGTTCAAGTGTTGCATAAACCACTGACAGTATTGAAGTCGTAACTGATGATCATGCGGAAACAGTTCTTGTATTACAGACACTATATAGGGATGCATTCGTAGCTTCTTTTTTAATGCAACTTGGCAACTTCCATATGAAAGTCCTGCGGAAAAAGTTGTTGGTTAGATTATAGTTTAAAATAGTTTAAATTGTTTAATGAATGTAAATAATTCAGAAATAAATAAAAGTGCCAGATTTTTATTTAAGTTTGCTAATAAAACAATTAAATTACTACAAGTGATAAATTCAAAATAATTAATAATTTAAAACACGAATGAAGCAAAACATATTATTTGTTTCATGCAAATAGATTCCTACCTGTTTCAGTGGCTAAGCGTTTAATGGATTTATGGGGACTACGATTCATTCGCATCTGCATGTCCTCGAGAACTTCATCAGTTAATACGGTTGGACTACCAAATAATTTGCCTTTGCAGATGCAATGTTTTTTTTGAAACCGCTTAGGTATATCATGTCTACGACGTACAAATGCATCGTAGTGAACTTGCACTTCAGGAAAAGCTTGTTCAAATTGTTGGATACAAGATTGTAACGAATAAGTCCATGAACTATCTGCATTCTGTGTTCCACTTCGATAGTGAGCTATTAAAATAAATTTATCTTGTTCGCTTGTAAAAGGCATCGCAAAAACGTAACTTCCAAACTGAAATAATTATGCAGTTTTAAAATTTATTATCATACTTTGAATGCGTTAAATCTAACTTACCTCGATTAACTCACAAAAAACAGATCTAGTCTTAAAAAAGACTGATTTTTAAATAGAACAAAATAAACTGTAAAAAACGCAAAACAGAGACCAAGAAATCACGGAACGTACGCACACCGATGTAATTTTAGGTTAGAAATTTACTCGTGAGGGAGTTTAGCCAACGTTGAAAGGTAAAATTTCGCGCCACTTTTAAATTAGTGGTCACGTGGCTTCCTCCTATTGATGATGTCCCTGTATTTGATCAGAATGTCAAGGTATTCTTTTTAACTTTAATTGAGGCGCCAGAAAACTGAATTAAGTAATTAAGTTCTTAAATTGTACAGTCCGGCTTTTAAATGTCGTTTCTATTTGGTAATGCTAGATCACTGTTTTTCATTTAACGGTGATATCCTTAGAAGCCAAAATTTTAACTTTAGTGAGTTTTAAACAACTTTCTTTTTATCAGTACTCACTAGAAATTCTTGTTATTCTTACAGATCTTCTAGCTAACCCCTAGGAATGTATGGTCCCGATAAAACAGTTTTATCGTAAATTTCTAGTTTCTCCAGGGAGCTAAAGATCATTGCCAGTAAGACAGACGACTATACTAGATCAGAACGCCAAGTGTCAGTCTGTACTATATTTTTTGCAATCTAGAAGGGCGACTAGTTAATCTAGGTTTCTTAAATAGTCAGGAGGTTATGTTACATCGAGTTTTTTAAAATATTCTAAAGAATATAGATACAGATATGTAAGTAAAAAAGCTGGAGTTTAATAGATTTATCGTTTGTTGCACCTTCAAATTAGAGTTAATTCAAATTAATTTACATCTAATATAATTAAAACAAACATTTTGATCTTAGATCATAATTCTCAGTATTCTTGAATATTGAATTTGACTTTTCATACTAGTGGAAAAGTCGTTTATTTCTATGCAGATTTTTTCAAATATAGTAAGGCTAATTGATACTAAATTTTACTTATTTATTTCGAGTTCTCTAAGATTTTTGTTTTACGTTGTTAGAATTATACATGCTTTTGTAGATGAGGATCAGACCTGGCACTCATTCCGAAAGTAGGCACTTAAGAAAAGCCTTATTTGTTTAATTCTGCTTTTAAAGTAAAAAACAAAAAACGGTAAGTAATTACTAGTATTCAGATTTTCTTTTTGATTTTTAAGATAGCTTGCCAGTTAGTCCGATTTGGTATTTCTGTGTTTTTAACTACTTTCTATGACACCAAAGTTTGTTATTATTTATCACCACCGTACTATTATGTTTTTACAATAATCTTATTCGTATTTCTATGCAGTGTGTTTGTTCAAAAAGGGCCAAGCCTGTATCATCATCAAGGTAGAGATTACTTCAGTATTCAAAATGGTATAGGATAGGTATTTGGTTTTACTTACCAGGGAAATAATTATCTTGGTATCGAACAGTGACATATTTTCCAACTTCCAAATCCAGTTCCTCATTTCAGTTAAATCGAGGTCGTCATCATTATAGTTAACATTAGTATCAGATTCCAAAAAACTGGCATTATTTAAGGGCTCAGATCTATTGGACTTCTTTCGTTTAAGGATTAATTTCTTTTTCGTTTTATTTTCGTAATACTTTCGAAATTTTCCACTGGATACGACAACTCGTTTTCAAGAGTTGTATGAAATACAAAGCATTCCTTAATTGGTGTAGGAACTTTGTAAACTTCGTTACCTTTTTCCTGACAACAGCGGACCTTAACACCTTTGGGAGTCCCCCAGAGAGAGTTTTCCGAAGTAGACGGAAGCACAAAACTCCAAGTTTTATTGGGATTTAATCTTCGTGCTATTCTCAGTAGCTTCTGCCAGTGGTAAGGTATAGTTTCATTGTGATTGATCTCTTCAATATCTTTAAGAGTACTATCTTCAAAATCTTTATTAATTTCTTCTGATTCATTATTCATGGCATCTTTATACTTAATTTCTTTATTCTGCGCAATATCTTCATTTGAAACCTCATTGGTGTTGCAATCAGATTTTATTGAGCACCACAGATTCTACAGATTAATCGACTCCACACTTTGTTTTCGCTGTTCTTGGCTTTGATAAGTTTTTAAACACTCATGAAGTTCTTCTTTCTCTATTTTTTCTTCAATTGCCTTAAAAATCTGTTCTTTTTGTGTTTTGAATTGAATTATTGTGCAGTATTCTATTTGGAATACACTTAGAATAATCCATATTGTTCTTATCAAATGGAAACAAACGACTTTTCCTAAATCCATTTTGTATTGTTATAACACTTGCAAAAAAACTGATTTTAAAATAGAACCAAAAGTATATCTGGTTACTTCTTTTGGAAAATTTTGGAATTTCCAGCTTCCGACTGCAGATATTAATCCAGCTTTTAAAGGTTTGAAGACTGCAACATCTGCAGGTTGCATGATATGGGTTGTAATGGGAAAAAGCGAAATTAATATTATTCCATTCTCGTTACAAAGCGAACGGTGACTGGCCGAGTAATATTTTCAGTTTTCAAGTAAGTAACAAAAAGATTTGCTATGTAGTCATAAAAAACTTCTGAATTAATCCACCCATTATCGGATCTACCAAGTCCCCATTTTTTGGCACAGATTCAACAATAGCTTTTGGCATCTTTTTATAAGGAAAAATTAACATCGAAGGAACTATTTTCCCGCCTGCTGAGAATGTTATCATCACAGTTATTCACTCTTTCTCTCAGAGTTCACTCTTTCATAAAAATCTTCAGTTAGTTTAACTGGCCCCAAAACCTTTCTACTTTTTGGAAGCAATTTAAAACCACTTTCATCGCCATTAAAAATTCAGCTACGATCTCGAAATAGATCCTCCAACTGTTCTTATTTAAAATACTCTAATATCTCGGCAAGCCAGTTATAAATTCGATTTTGTGTTACTGCTGCTCTTGCCTTGCTGACCGATTCAGCATATCTCTGCTTTATAACAGCATGCTGTTTTAGAAAATTTTCGAACCAAGATCTTTCTGGTGTATTACTTTTTACATAACGGGTTTTCCCACCACTTTCCTCTATAATTTTCCTTGCGGACAATAATAAATTACTCTTATGGAGAGGAAATCCCTTTTTTGCATAGCAAGTATCCATTGAACAATTACATTCTCCTCTGTTTCGGATAGCTCAGAGGGTAGACCCATCTTTCTACGAGGTGGAACTGTACTCAATAATTTTCTTATTAAGGCGGTACGGGAAACGCCAAACTGTTTCGCTACCTGTTTATGACTTAAACCATTTTCTTTTACGAATGCAGTAGCTTGTTGCATATTTTCCTCAGAATAACAAAAAAGTTTACTGCGAACTTTTTAAAAGAAATTGCATTTTGTTAAAACCAAATTATTTTATAAAAAGTCCGACTTGAAAGCAAGTTCAACTGCAAATGTTTAGGAATATGTAGGAAAACACACAATAATGTACTTTAAAGAATAGATTAGTTTACTATGATAAAGTAGTAAATTCATGTTTTGGGTAGTTGGACCAACTTCACTGAGACGCGGCTCGTAGTTGGGACAAAAAGGCAATAAACTAAATAAATATTGAACTTACGTAACCTGTCTTTAGGTAATCTATCACTGCGTTTTAAATTTTGATATTATAATCTCACGGTTTTAGATTTATACCCAACACAGTAATTAATACAAAAAATAGGACAATTGTTAGTGAGGGTGTCTGTTTCCTTTGTAGCTTCTTTATTTTCATTTATCGGAGAAATTACTTCATTCTTCTTTCTTTACTCAACAAATAATTACTAGCCTGTTGCGTATATCGAAGGTTATTGTAATGCTTAAGGCGCGACCAGACTAGAACACACATCTCAACACGCACCAACTTTGTGTGCCATGATATTAATAAATGCGGAGTAAAATATATTTTGTGTACTATGTGATTGTATGCTCGAATCTACTATTGGAAATATAATTGAAATTATTACAGAAACTGACTATACCCAAGCTTCAGTGATCATAGTTTGGTCAATGTCATTTTTATCTGACGGACCTTGAGTAATCCATAGAAAGCACGAACTAGCACAAGTTTCTTTTCATGCGTATTCACTGCTTTACTTTATTATAAATTAAAAATATTAGGCAAAATCGAACACATCTATTTTGTAGCAGTAGCAGCAATAAGTTTTATAGAATACAATTATTAAGTACTTATTGAAAATATTTGTTATAATTCTTAACAAGATTTAGTTTGACAGGTTATTATACAGCCATTCTTATTTATTTTTAATAGTGATAATTATTAATTCACATTTAAATATCAAAATTATTACATATCAGAAAGTGCAGGTTTTGCTGAATTCTCATGTAAGTAACAATTACTATATTTTGCCGTTTTAGGTAAACTGTGGCAAATATGAATAAATCCAAAAATGTCTGTACAAGAATCACTGCTGTGTGCTTTATTTCTTTGGGAATAATTTTACTACTTTTACGAATTCATATATTTGACGCAATTATTTCATCCATATTCATAGTAACACCAAATTCCTTCATTTTCGATATATGGAGAAAGGCACCAGTAGAAGTAAATACAGACTTTTATCTTTTCAACTGGACAAATCCTGAAGAAATTCACAATTTAACAAGTAAACCGAAATTTCAACAATTGGGGCCCTATAGTTTTAAACGAGATACGGAAAAAGTTAATATTACTTGGAATTCCAATAATACAGTTAGCTATAGGTTGCTGCAGACATATTATTTTGACGAAAAAAAATCGAAAGGAAAGTTAACAGACCTTATTACCACTATAAATACCGTTACTTTGGTAAGAAAAAGTTACTTAATTAACTATAGATGAAGAATTTTTGTAACCGCAGATTGCTGCACATAAAATGAGGAACCATGGTTATTATACAAAAAGAGGATTCTCGTTTTCTCTGAATTTGTTAGCTCCTACCATTCACGTAACGAAACCAGTAAATGAATTATTATTTGATGGATATCAAGATCCGTATGTGGATCTAGCTCAAATATTGCCTTCTTTAGATGATTCACCGCCACCGCACGATAGAGTTGGATTTCTTTATACAGTAAGTTTGTTTAGATTTTTTTATTATTTTTCTTTGATTTAAGGAAATTCTTTACTAGTAAGTAAATTGCAATGATTTCAAAGATGAGCATCATAAATATTTGAAGTAGAAGGTCAATTTTAAAAACAGTGATATATATACATATATTGGTAAACAAGATGATGTTTTCGTATTCTGAAGCATTTTCCATTGTTCCAGCGAAATAACTCGTATATGCTAGATGGTATTTACAACATTGCTAATGGTGTTCATGGAAATATGGGTGAAATTCTAAATTGGAATTACCGCAATAAGTTAATACAATACGACGATGACTGCTCAGAATTAGGTGGATCAATAGGAGAATTTCACCCACCAAAACGAAATAGAACTTACTTAAACTTGTTTTGTCCTGATACGTGTAGTAACTTCAAACTTGACTATGAAAAAGATGTGACAGTAAAGGGTATTAAGGGATATAAGTATTCAGCCCATCACAGCATGTTAGACAATGGTAAGTTAACAAGTTATATAAATTAAAATTTCCCAAAATAACTTACATTTTAGGCACAATAATACCAAAAAATAAATGTTTTTGCGCTGGATATTGCACACCTTCGGGTATGATAAATATAACCTCGTGTAGAAGTGGAGCTCCCACATTTGTATCACTCCCTCACTATCTTGGTGCGGATCCTGTTTATCTAAGCAAGGTAGAAGGTTTGATTCCAGATAAATCTAAACATGAAATGTATGTGGTTCTTGAACCAGTAAGTAGCAAAGTAGCAGTATATCTGTCGTCATCATTGTTCTCGTTGTTTATGATGTTTCAGAGAATTGGATTTTGTCTAGACGTAGCTGTTAAGCTTCAAATGAATATCTTACTACATCCAGTAAAACATATAACGTAAGTTTTTCTTTCCTTTGACTATTCAGTTTTAATTTTCCTTTTCCTCTTAAAGATTATATGAGAACATTCCGACAGTCTACTTTCCGGTATTTTGGTTTGACCAAAAGTTTTCATTTCCGGATAAATATGCAATATTGGTGAAAATTCTGTTAAGTTTTCCAAGTATAATAATTCCTGCGATTTCCACTTGTTTAGTCGTCATTGGGGTTTCGTTATTTATTTTCAAAACAAATATACCTAATTTAAGAATAACGAGAAATGGGAAAGCAAAATTACGAAAAACCTCGCTTCCTTATAATGAACCTATTGCAAATAATGAGCAATCAATATTAATGTTACCATGTAATTAATTTAATTAGAATAATTAGCTGTAAATAAAACAATTTTTAAATTTACGTGTATCGTATGTTGTAGTTTTAAAATGTGTGAGTTGAACTGTGCTATTATTTCACAGATATATTGAACAAATCTCAATGAAAGAAAATTAATATTTATAAACAGACCCAAAAATTTGATTACGTTGGATTAAACAGCTCAGCATTGAATGATATAATTACATATTTAGTTTAACATTTTCATTTCTAATTAAATGCGAGCAATGAAACTAATGTGATTTCAGATTTGCTATTGCTATTTACTAAACATCTTTCCATCTGATTGCTGGATAAATTTATAAATCAAGTAGAAAGTGATTAAAAATTTTTGGACGTTGATCTGACGTACCATCTTCTATGAAGGTGCAGAATAAGTAAAACTGGTTGAGCCAGAAGTTTATTATAAGTTTTTGCAGCTACCTCTTTATTTGATTTTGTTAATTACTACTTTAATGATATGGGTTTTGTTTATTAAGTGCTTTTCCTTTTTTTGCTGTTTTTCTAATGTAAATATAATGTTTCCCTTTAGTTTTAGGTTAGCTTATGATAGCTACGGTAAGTACATAAAATAATAACCATCTGAAACCAGAACTGTAATAAACAGATTGGTGTCAAAACGCAGATGAGTGGTTCTAAAGATTGGGAAATTAAGTACTCTCTGTAGGATTGCTCTTAATTATCGAGTTGTCCTGATTTGCATATTTGGTATAAAATGTTTATAATATGAATTAAAAAGATTGAATATAAATATGAAATTAGAAAAACTTGTTTGTGCATAAACTTTTAATTATAAATTATTATTGTGTATCTATTTATAGAATTAAGATATCTAAAATGAAATAATTACAGCATATTTCTCGTGACGTCTTTTGGCAGTGAAACAGGTACTCGTCTGACCTGTGAGTGGTCCCTATTTATTCGACATCTAATTTGTATTGTTGATTAAGATGCCCATCTTCAGTTTGAGAACCCGTGACAGTACGGTAAAATCCGTCATCTTTTTGGTTGGTAGCTAATGGATGAGAAAGAAGAAGAAGAAGAAGATTCACCTTTCATTAAAACACTTTTCAAAAATCTATTTGAATATTTACACCTGAAAAATTATCAAAAAGTTATTTGTTGCATTTTATTTGAAAGGAAAAGCCCAAAACCAAAACACTGTTTAGACAAT
Source organism: Ignelater luminosus (assembly GCA_011009095.1). NCBI lineage: Eukaryota > Metazoa > Arthropoda > Insecta > Coleoptera > Elateridae > Ignelater > Ignelater luminosus. Next base: position 55,316 of record VTPC01001899.1, read on the forward strand.
AATGCCATTAAAAAACAGAATCATAAAGATTCTGCCAAAGATATATGGATTTTGAGTTTTAATTCTGAATCCAAACGTTTCCTATCTTGTATTACCAGAGATAGTAGTGAACAACCCTTAGTGTCTACAACGAGGGTGCTCAGACTTGTAGTGTCTGCGATTCACCATAAAGTATTTTAGAAAAATAAACTGCCCTCCTAAGCTCAAAGGGTGTATCTCATGAATATTCAGTTTTGAGATATTGAGGATTTTGTAATATGTTGGTCAGCACAAATCAGAAAAAAAATTAAAAAATCTTTGTCTATGCATTCAGTTTAATAGACAATGATATTTTGCGTATTTTTTTATTTAAATATCTAAAAGATTTTAACACTAAGGTTAGGAAGGTAACTTAAGATCAAATACGACCTGTGAATGCAACCATTGGGTCAATAACCTTGTTAAAGTATTTATTTTCATTTCGTATCAAGAAAGTTTCAAAAAATGTAGTATAGTAAATGCTCCTATTTCAGTTGATAAAAATGAAAAATATAATTTCTAACTGGCAAGAATGCGATTGATATACATATAGCAAAATCATTTGCTGCACTTGATTAATATAACCCATACGAAAAAACATAAATACAGAATATTTTTTAAAGTAAAAGAGTGATACAAGTAGCGTAGATAAATTCTTCTGATATACAGAGTATGTGGACTTCAATTTATTATCATTTATAACT
>VTPC01001899.1:56437-88095 GCA_011009095.1 Ignelater luminosus
TGAAATCATAAAGGTTATAGCTCCGACGGTAAATTCTAAAGAATTGTCACATTTTAAACAATTAAGTACAATTTGGTGGAAAAAAGACGGTGCACTGGATAATCTTCATGTTTTAAACAAATTGTGAGTTCCATGGATTATAAGTAAACTAGAGAAAACTAAATTTATTACCAGAGATGCTGCTGAAAGCCCAAAGCCTCTTCAAGGTTTATCCATTTTAGATATCGGCTGCAGAGGTTTGTTAGAATATTTTTCATTTTCGTTTGTTTTTCATCCCACATTTCCACAATTGAGTTTTCAGGAAGATTCGTAACAGAAGCTTTGGCTGACTTGGCTGTACTGTTGTGGGTATAGATGCTTGTCCAGAACAGATAGATGTAGCAAAAAAACCATTTGAGACAGAAGCTAGAATTATCAGAAAATATTACTTACATTTGTTGATCTATTGAAGAGCACGCCGAGCATAATTACGAAAAGTACGACGTTATTGTCTCATCCGAAGTGATAGATCATGTAGATCAACAATTTGTGTGAACAGTCTTAATCCCGGTTTTTAAATTTTTGTTCTAACTTGTAAATAATTGAGTTTTGTAGTAATTCTTAAGTGCGACGACCTGTATATCAATCGACGAATCAAATGTTAAAACATATTCAGAAACAAATAGGCAAATTCTTTAAGAGTTTTATTCACTGAGAGTAGTGAATATTGCCAAAGTAAAAACAAAGTTCGTTGAAGTAGATCGCTGAATTCTTATAAAAAATTGTTCTCTAGTTCGTATTCTTTGTTTGCTAAGGTAGTAATTTTTCTATAGTTTCACGTGGAATTTATTACTCTATGGTTTATTGTACCTATTTTGCTTCTTATCAGTGTACCCACAAGAGTTATTTGCACAACTATATATCACAAAAGAATTAAGGCCATGATTTTAGTACCCACTCGTACTCTCCAGCGATTGAGGTTTTATTTTTGAAAATAAACAGAAAAGTATTTAAGAATGTGTACAAAATATATAAATCGAGGTTTTTTCAAAATTTTATTTACTGCTTTTATAAAAAAGGTCGTGTTATTAGGGCAATACTATGTAATTTAGAAAAAAAGTTTTCCCGTAGAAACGTAAATTACTTCGTTAGTAAAAAAAAAACTTTTCGAAAAGCTTCACAAGTAAGGGCACAATCAAGAATTTTCCAATTTCAAAAATTTAAACCAATAAATAAACTGGCGTTCTCTGCACAACAACGTGTACCCATGCTCGGTGTTTCCCTGTAAAAATATTAATTTAGGTTCATGTTCACTATATAGCAAATTAAATAATAATCGAAGCGACGACGCCATTTAGAAACCTGCTTAGCATTGATGCATAACAGGTTGCGTTGGCGTCTTATACAGAGAGATGCGATCTTGAGTTAATTTTAATATTTCCATCTCTATAATTTTATGAATTAGATATTTTCCTCTTGTTAGGGAGACTGGGGTTATTATATTAATAAATTAAATAATGAAATAAATTAAAATAAAGCAAACTTAAGATAATCTACTTTCTTTGTCGTTTACATTTCGAAAATGCATGTTAGCCTGTCGGCCACGCGAGCTCTTGATCTTCCTCAATCCAAAAACCGAGAAAAATAATGTCCTTCTCCTAACATCCTTACTCCTCCAAAAGTCCCCTTTTCTTTCCCCAATCCATCTTCCAATCCGCCCTGCCAGCGTAGAAGATTATGGCAAAACACCCACTATCATGGCGAGTTTAAAATGAAACGGAAGTAAATAAGTAGAGCAATCAACGCCAAATTCCACACCTCGAAGAAGGTCTGTCTCGAGGATTCTGGGGGAGGCAAGAATTCGCCCGTATCATCATCAAAAGAAAAACTACCGATCTCGACTCATAATGTAAGGACCATGAGAACACAAGAACATCTAACAGAATTAGAACAAGAACTAGAAAATATCAAGTGAGACGTACTAGGATTACGCGAAACACGACTACCAGGAGAAAAATGTTATACACTAAAATCTGGACACGTGCCCTTTCAAAACAATTCAGACTAAAACCCGCACCACGGAGGAGTAGTCCTCCTAATCAATAAAAGAAAAAAAACACATGATCACCAAATTCCACGCCATCTCAAACCGTGTCACCTATATGTCACGATGAAACTATCTAAGAGATATATGATACAGATCATCCAAGTGTACGCTCTTATCAGTGCATCAGAAGATAAGTTTGTGAAAAGATTCTACGAGGATATAACAACTGCCAGGCGAGCAAAGAACACCCACTACGGCCTAGTCATCAAAGACTTCCATGCTAAAGTAGGGACAAAAATGGACAACTTTAAAAACATAGAAAAGTTTGGTATCGCAAACAGAAATAACCGCGGTGAAAGACTAATAGAATACCTACAATGTAAACAAACTCTACTGTAAAAAAACCTACTTAAAAAATTCGCTCAAAATGGACATGGTAAAGTCCAGACGGGGGAATTAAAAATGAAATTGCCTTTATCTTGGCAAGCAACAAATCTATAGTCACAGATGTCTCGGTGTTAAATAAAATACACACGGGTAGTGATCACAGACTGCTAAGAACCACAATCAAAATCAACGTAAAACTCGAATGACGCAAACTAATTAAGAAATTCTACCCAACAATAGATGCAATCAGAAAAAACGAAGACAAATACCAACAAGAGCTCAAACAAAAACTCACGCCGCTCCTAAACTTTGAAAGGCTAGAATTAAACGATTTAACCCAAAAAATCACAAAGGACATACAAACTGCAACGAAAAAACAGTAACTCAAATAAGACCAAAAGAGATAAAAATAACCAACGAAACAAAACAATTAATTAACTTGAGACGAAACTTAAATAAAAACTCCAACGAATACAAGAATAATCAACAAGACCATAAAACGAGAAATCAGGAAAGACAAGCAAAATTATAATACAAGAATAATAAAAGATACAATTGAAAACAACAAAAACATGAAAGTTTCAAGAAACATAACATCACATGGTCAACAGCGAATGTATCGTATGAAAGTCAAAAATGGTCAGTTGGTCACAAGCACAACAGAAATCTCTAAAGTGATCGAAGACTTCTATACCGAATTGCATGAGTCAAAGATGCCAAATCTACCAGAAATAACAATACAAAATTTCAATTCCGAAGAGATTCCTACAGTCTTCACTCAGGAGATATATACAGCTCTACAACAAATGAAAAATGGCTGATGCCCAGGAGAAAACGGGATAACAATAGAAATGTTAAAAATGGGAGGAAACCCGCTAACTACAGTCATCCAACTACTGCTGAACCGCTGTATCAATGAAGGCAAAATACCAACAAGCTGGAAAAACGCAGAAGTGGTATTGTTATTCAATAAAGGTGACACCACTGACAGAAAACTACAGTCCAATTAGTCTATTATCGCATCTGTATAAGTCCTTACAAGCAGACTGACAAGCAAACTGGACTTCTATCAACCTGTCGAACAGGCAGCGTTCAGCAAGGGTTTTAGTACAATTGATCACCTTCAAACCTTGCAAAAACTGCCAAGAGTACAACCTCCCATTACACCTACATTTGTAGATTTCCACAAGGCCTTCGACTCATGGAGTTTTGGTCAGTATTCGAAGGACTAAACGACACAAGAGTAGACTCCCGTTATACCACGTTGATGAAAGACATATATACAAACGCCACCATGCTCGTTAAGATCAATGAAACCGCAAATACGAGAAAAATACCATTGGGAAAAGGCATCAGACAAGGAGATACCATTTCTCCCAAGCTCTTTACACTGGGGTTAGAAAACGTATTTAAAAAAATGAATTGGAAAGAAAAGGAAATAAACATGATGGCACATACCTCAACCATCTGCGCTTTGCACGCGACATAGTCATACTAAGTAGAAATGAGGAAGAATTAGAATAAAAAATTAAAACCGATCTTGTCTTGAACTCAAAGACCTTAGGACTACAAATGAACTATGAAAAAACAAAATTACTTGTCAAACGGCCAAAGATAAATTAGGTAAACCAACAAACTATAGAAAACGTCAATGAATACGTCTACCTTAGGCACCTCACTAAGTTGAGAAAACCAAACCAAACCTCCGAGATCACAAGGCGAACAAAACTTGGATGGACGGCATTCAGAAAACTTAATAAACTATTAAGAAACCAAGGAATACCAATGAATTTAAAGAAAAAGGTATGGGACACGTGCGCACAGAATAATGGCAATAACACATAAAAGCGCAAATTAAAAACAACCCAACGTGCTATGGGGAGGGCAGTGCTCGGCAGGAGTCTTAGAGACCGTGTCCGAAACACAGGAATTAGGCGCCTCACAAAGGTCACAGACATTATGGAGAAAGTCCTAAAGCAAAGATAGAGTTGGGCCGGACACGCCGCGAGAAAACCTCCAGAACATTGGGTAAACCGCCTCATACGATGATGACCTAGGACATCAAAAAGGAACGTCGGCAGACCACAGAAGAGATGGACAGACGATATCAAAGAGATAGCGGGCAAAAATTGGCTACAAGCGGCGCGAAATAAAGAAACTTGGCACAACTTAGAGGAGGCCTATGTCCAGCAGTGGACAAGGAAGGACTGAAAAAAGAATAAGAAGAAAATGTTTGCATGTCGATGGTGTATGTGACGTCTTGGAACGGGGGTTTGTTTGACAAGCAGAAAATCTGAGTTCAAATCCTCCTTTCATTTTATTTCTTGTTTTTAAATTGTAGTCTTATATTATTTGGAATTTATTCTTCCTTTTTTCTTGCATATGTTTTTTAATTAAGTCCATATTTATTAAAACAGTATTTAACGAAAAAACTTTCAAATTATAAATTACATTTTCAAATAGGACACCTAAACCAAAGCACGTATTTTAAAGAAGTAAATGCCGCATTCTCTATAAAACGCTGTTTCCAGGTCTTTTACATTTTCTTAAAGTGTCACGTTTTTCCTGTTTACATTATTACGTTATGCCGCCATGCCCCCCCGTATTGAACTGAAATAATCTAATAATAATTTAAAAATAGTAAAAAAAAGTATTTGACTTTTTAGAATAGGGAAGAGAGTAAGTTTGATAATTTTGTGTCATAGATCAATTTTTTAACAAACATAAACAAGTGAAAGAGAATCAGATTTCGATTGGGGATGTGTGTTATATAGTGTGTCCACATTTCGATGCTCACTATTGGGATCTCGGAAATTGTAAGAAATACAAAGTCGGTTAGATTAGAAGAGATTTGGCTATTTTGGAGATCAGTTTACTTATGCTTTTGTTTTTCCAAAAAAGTTCACGGCTTACTAGATATTTGCTAAAAACGAAATTATCTTATTTTTTTCAAATAAAAAACATTTACCACTTAGCGTGCCATGACTTTAAACATATGAAAATCATTGATTTTTGTCAGATAAACTACGTTTGTTATATAACAATTGCTAAAACAAAACAAAAGACGCTTTTAAGATACTTTACTGAGCATTCACAGATAGCATCAAATAAGCAGGTAATGCCCATAAAAGCGTATTTATTAAGTAAAACAAAAGACAATTGTGAAAATAATTTTTTGTGTTTCGGAGTAAATTCTCTAAAACACCCTCTTTGCTATTCTTTTCTATTTTTGCTCGTTCCTGAGATATTTCAATTTTACAAAAATAAGATAATTTCGTTTTTAGCAAATATCTAGTAAGCCGTGAACTTTTTTGAAAAAACAAAAGCATAAGTAAACTGATCTCCAAAATAGCCAAATCTTTTCTAATTTAACCGACTTCGTATCTCTTACAATTTCCAAGATCCCAATAGTGAGCATCGAAATGTGGACACACTGTACGGTGTTACGCGGTCCAATTTACCCCGTACTTACTCACCTCTGATCGAAGAATCCACCCTATCATGGAATTTACGTGTAACTTTGCTTGCGGTTTTTCTATTACCCTTAAATGACTTATCAACATAAAATGAAGTGATTATAGAACTTCCAGCTTGTTTCAGTTTTAACATGCTAATTTACAGACTTCAGGTTTTGAGTAGTGTTTTTATGTATTGCAGAGTTTTAGTAAAAACAAATTGCAATAATAAAAGCAAAATTCTAGAAAAGGCTCACACACAAAAGCTATGTGTATTTATGTGTAAAAGAATTGAAGTCGGAATTTTATTTGTTGATTTAGCTTCTTTTACAAAATGTGGGCTTTAATATAATGTACCTTTTAAAACCAAGGATGCAATAAATATTACTGGATGACAGCAACTCCCTTAAAAATCAATTTTCTATTAAATTAGTTTGAAATATTCTTATTAGAAATTCAGAAGTGTAGAATCGTAAAAAAAAACTTAATAATAATTTAATTAATTGATTCCGGAATGGTCAGCTATCTGAGAACATTATTGAAGAAGTTGTTTGGGTAGCATGTGATTTGTGAACGTAAAACCAAATAAGCAGGAAATACAAAGTGTTCAAACGAACAAACATCTGGTTTCGTTTGTGAAATTACCTAGAAAAGTAAATTAACTTTGGATGTTGAAAGGTTTGGATGGAAAGGGGTTAACACTTACAGAAACAGCTTGGATGGAAAGGGGTTAACACTTACAGAAACAGCTTCATTTCTGTACAAGACAAGACCAACGAATGATCTCTAATTTTCCAAAGCCTTTCCAGTTCAACTGCCTATGCTAAAGTCATACATGTTCTTTTCAAAGATCTCAAAAACAGGATGCAATATAACCTTTTCTTCCTAAAGTCTGTCGTTTCTGAGATACAGGGTATCAAATTATAACCAATCTTACATTCCAGAAACAAATCTCGTAGAGGGAATGAAGTAAAATCTTAATGTTTAACTTTTCGTACTTACTCAAAGTCATCTTGTTCAAATAAATTGCATCCGCAATAAATTCCACTCATACTCTTGTAACAAGTTCTATGTATCACTTTTAATAGATAGCTAACGCGTAATAATGTTAATTCCAAATACGCTACAGTTGATGCGTGACGTAAATGAAAAGCAACAAGATCTACAAAAGAAGTATCAAGGTAAAAACCGAAGGTTTTTCATTTACTTTAAAAAGAACGATCTGGTCCTGGTGAAGACTCACGCATAGAAGAAGATACCTCCAGTTTCCTACCAGATTGCAATTACTGATGATCCTTCCATCTATTTAGATACTTACCATATCAACACTGCTTATCTCAAAAATGGACCTTTAAACGATGTGTGTTTACAAGAGCTTTTTGCTTAGAAGGGACTGTAAAATTATGCTTTCCAATATCGTGACGTGCTTTATGAACACGCTGTAACTTACCAGGCTTATACAAACGGATTCAACAACTTACCAGGCTAGCTAGCTAGTGGCGTGCCTTGAGGTAGGAGTAGGGACAGTAAAAGAGAACACAAATATAGCGTGGTGACTCATCAAGCTGCATATACGGAATTCAATGTCAATTTCTACTTATGCTGTTATTATCTACCCAAATATGTAAAATGTTCACACATAAAAACTGCTCAGCATACGACAGAAATAAAACTTTAGTTACGTATTAAATATTAACGAATTGCATTTTATAGTTAATTTTTAATACTACATGTAAAGTACTTATGCCAATATCGCAATTTGACTTACAGCTTACAGCCCGCTTCATAATTAAGAAGCCATACATTTCTTATTTCTTTCTTTTCAAAATTCTTCTGTGGGATTGACTAGGAGAGTTACAGGACCGGGCTCAATTTTACAAATACAAATATGGTAACTCGGAAACTACAACACTTTGGGAAAAAGTTTATAAAATGAAATTTCTGAATTCATCGTCATTTATTCTCAATTTCATTGATGCTAATTATATTCAAGCCCGTAGCTGAGGGTTGTAGCACCTGCGTGATGAAACATATTTTGGCGCCCCCCGCCTCCCATGTATTCGCTTCTTTTTGCAAGATATTTAATCGCAGATGTTTGCTAAACTTTAGTATACAGGGTGTAGAATTGCTTCACGCATCATAAATTGCAGAAATTACTGTTTTAATTTTTCCCCGGTTTCGGAAAAATGAAAATAACACAACATGTACACTTGCACAGGTGCACTAAGTTGGCTTTTGTCTACAAAAACCCAATTACTCTTTCGCTCCAAAATAATTAGAAAAGCAAACAATTGGGCATTTTAGTTACTACGTTAAATAGTCACTGTTAAATTTGTATGATTGATGAACCAATTCTACATCTGTAAATGTAAATACTTACTGTTGTTTACTACCTTCTTTGACGCTTTAAATTTAAGAATTAAAAAGTAGATAATTATTCCAATTCCAATAAATAACACGGAATTTACATAAGAGTTATTTACTAGTAAAATCTTTCACAAAGATACTCGACTCACTTTTGCATTAGCAAACTGATCGACTTCCACATTTAAATTCTCAGAAAGATCACTTTTAATAGATAAAAGTGCAAGCCTTGACAATCGGTCTTGATGCATTGTACTTCTTAAATAATTCTTAATGAATTTCAATTTTAAAAATGATCTTTCTGCTGCGGCTACAGATACTGGAAGGGATAGAAAATTTTGAGATTCGGAAACACAGAATATTTTGTTGTGCTATACAAGGTGATCATTTTAAAACTTCCCACCTAGAATAACTCTTATTTTAGTAAAATTATCAAAAATCGCTAAAAGGCGTCGATTTTGTTTTGGAGGGAAACATTTAATAGCCTACCCTTGTCAGTTGGAAACTTTCACCCTCCCCCCGACCACCAGCATCCCAGAATTTTAAATTGCACTACCCCATGTGTGATAAATAACTTTAAAGGGTATAAGATTCTCAATCTTTTACCTGAAACAAAATCAAAATCGGCTCAGCCGTTCCTGAACTACAGATAGAAATGTATTTAATTCAATCAATGCACTTCTGTCTCTAGTTCACGAACGGCTGGGCCGATTTTAATTTTCCTTGATGTAAAAAATTGAGAATCTTATACCCTTTAAAATGATATATCACACATGGGGTAGTGACGTTTAAAATCTTGGAGTGGGAGTGGTTGGGGCGAGGATAAAAATTTCCCAAAATTTTAAATGGCACTACATGGAGGGTGAAAGTTTCCCAACTGATTAGAATAAGTTATTAAATGTCCCCCTCCAAAACAAAATCGACACGTTTCGGCGATTTTTCATAATTTTACTAATTAAAGAGTTATTCAAGATGAGAACTTTTAAAATGATCACCCTGTATACTCTAAAACATCATTAGGATTTTCGTTGCAACCAGTTAATGTTTTTAAAGTAACGATTTCGTCGTATAACTCAATGCCGTTTACATCTTTTTCGTTCTTCTCTTTATCAGTCAATTTCAGATCGAGATCATCACAACACCTTCGCAATTCTTCATCACCAATACACTGCATTTTACACAAGAAACCAAATGTATTTGAATGATTTCTCAAAAGTTGAAATCTTTCTTTTATTGATGTGTTCACTGAATCCAAAATTTGAAAATAAAAATTAACTTTAAAATACTGTTTTGGATCTAGGGTGCTTGATTCATCAGATACTTCGTATTGCAAAAAACATTTTTCCTTCTACGGCGCACCAAATTCATTTTTGGAAATTCGCATTCCACTTCCAATTCGTTGCCTAATTCTCTGGCTTTTTTGACAAAATTTTCAAATCTTTCATCGCTTCTCTGTTGAGTGATATAAGAATTTAAGTTTCTTAGTGCGGTTACTGACTCTTGGATGTAAACCTGAGCATTCTGATGTAGTTTACTTACAACATTGACTTTTGTTAAGATATCGTGCCAAATAGTTAAGTAGCATGCGAATTTCAACGATTTAATTTTAACTGGTCAACACTGGGCCATATGTTTAGTATTTGCATCTCTGTTTCCATCATTAGCGATCTGTTCCAGCCTATCATAAACTTCACCTATTTGATGATACAAGGGATTGATCGCTTTTATTCTACTTTCTCAGCGTGTTTCTGATAAAGACTGCAAATTTAGATTGGTTACGTTAGATTTGAAAACGGCCCATCGATGTGGAGAAGCAGAAAAGAAAATTGAAGCCTGGAAAAGTTATGAATGCGATTTCATTAAATTTGCGCCCCTTATAAGTGGCGCCCGCGTGTTAGACACGCACTGCCCGCCCGCCAGCTACGGCCCTGATTATATTAAATATTTTCCGTATCTGTGCCGTAAAATCTACTGGCAAGATATATAAGCATAAGTAAAAATCAACAAGGACTATTATAGACCCTGGAGAATCGCCATACTGTATGTTAAATTATTAAAACAATTGGTTTGGTTTCCAAATTGGTTTTCCTTCCTAACAAACATAAACACTTGACCAAGACATTAATTCAAACAAATCAACTTAGATACAATGACTTATTCAGAATAATAACATGAATACTAATTTACTTAATTACTTTTTTAATAAGCGTAACAAATATACAAATCTAAATTTCTTCCTAAAGGGATTCTACTGAAGAAGAATGAATAAACGAGCCTATGTTAGCCAGCAATATTAACATTATTTAAATTCAATAACTGCATGACATCTTAATGATTATAAAGTTTTGACAAGTAGTTACGCCATTCGCATCTTTTACTTTAGGATCCACCCCATCAACAAAAGGAAGGCTAAGAATTTCTTTTGTCCGTTCCAAGCAGAATGGTTTTCCCTTCGTTGTTTTTTTCTTCCAAGTCTGCACCGTTCTGCAAAAGTAGGCAAACAATGTCTTCATACCCTTTAGACAACGACCAGTCTAATGCAGTCATACCATTTTGATCTTTTGCTTTGATACTTGCATTTTTTGATATTAACAATTCAACTATTGCTCGACAACCTTCTTGTGTTGCTATTATTAGAGGAGTTTCTTGTTTTGCAGTTCGTGATTCTAAAACACTAGACGATTTCGATACAAACAATTCTATAGTTTCTGGCGTGTTGTAGGGATTGCATACGGCCCAATGAAAAGCGGTTTTACCTTTGTTATCTCTGACTTGAATGTTAGAACCATTCGACATCAGCAATTTCGTAATCTCATTTTGACCATACTTTGCGGATAGGATTAAAGGCGTTTCATCGTCTAACGTTTTTGTTTCTATATCCGCACCTTCTGCTAACAGCAAATCTACAATTTTCTTGTGACCTTCTCTGACAGCCCAAATTAATGGAGTCTGCTCCATATAGTCCTTTGCTTCGATGTTAGCTCCCTTAGATAAAAGTAAAGCTGCAACTTCTCCGTTGTCATACATTGCTGCATAGTGCAATGTAGTCCAGCCTTTTTCAGTATTTTTCACATCGATATCTACATCCAGAGATAGGAACAATTCTATCAAATCTAGATTATAAGACATGGCTGCTCGTTCTAAAAGAGCTCTTGAAATTTCACATCCTTTTGACAAAAGCAATGTTACAATTTGTTTATGACCTTCTTGAGCTGCCCAGTCTAGTGCACTGAAACCATTGATATCTTTCGCATTAACATTTGCTCCTGCAGATAAAAGTAACTCAACCATACCTTCACGATTACACTTTGCGGATATGATTAAAGGCGTTTCATCGTCTAACGTCTTGGTTTCTATATTCGCACCTTTCGCTAACAGCATATCCGCAATTTTTTGATGACCACCTGCGACAGCGGCAAATAATGGAGTCTCCTCCTTATAGCCCTTTGCTTCGATGTTGGCTCCCTTAGATAAAAGTGAAGCTGCAGCTTCTCCGCGGTCATACACTGCTGCATAGAACAATGCAGTCCATCCTCTTTTAGTATCTTTCACATCAATATGCACATCCAAAGATAGGAATAATTCTATCAAATCTAAATGATTAGACATGGCTGCTAGCTGTAAAGGAACTGTTGCAATTTCACATCCTTTTGACAAAAGCAATGTTACAATTTGTTTATGACCTCCTCGAACTGCGCAGTCTAGTACACTGTAATCATCTTTATTTTTTGCATTAACATTTGCTCCTGCAGACAAAAGCAACTTAACCATATCTTCACGACCACAGATTGCGGATATCATTAAAGGCGTATCACCGAGTAATGTTTTTGTTTCTATATCCGCACCTTTTGCTAACAGCATATCCGCAATTTTCTGGCGACCTTCTTCAACAGCGCAAATTAATGGAGTCTCCTCCCTAGAGGAGCCTTTTGCTTCGATGTTAGCTCCTTTAGATAAAAGTAAAGCTGCAGCTTCTCCGCAGTCATACGCTGCTGCAAAGTGTAATGCAGTCCATCCTCGTTGAGTTTCTTTCGCATCGACATGCACATCCAGAGATAGGAACAATTCTATCAAATCTATATGACCAAACATGGCTGCTCTTTGTAGAGCAGTTCTTGGAATTTCATATCCTTTTGACAAAAGCAATGTTACAACTTGTGTATGACCTTGGTCTATTGCAAAGTCTAGTACAATCATATCAAAATTAGTTTTTGCATCAGCGTTTGCTCCTTTAGATGAAAGCAACTCAACTATATCTTTACGTCCACCCTCTGCGGCATAATGCAAACTTTTATTTTTTGACTCTATGTCTAATCCATGTGACAAAAGTACTTCAAACATATCTTTGTTACCTTCACCTGCAACGAAACATAGGGTAGGCACGTCGACATCGGATAAATTCAATCCATCTGTATCGCTATATTTCATAGCTTCTTTTAAAAGTGTATCAATGCTTACATTCATGTCAGCTGCTTTTGATAAAAGTAAATCTACCACGTTTATGTGGTTATTAAAGAAAGCCCATTTAAGTGCTTCATGCATCTGTTTTACATCTATATGCTTTTCTAGAAACAGCTTGACACATTCATCATAACCAAGATATGCGGCCCAAATGAATGGCGTCCTCCCGTTTTCGTCTCTTATATCGAAAATTGCTTTCAGCAGTAGTTCAGATACGATTTCTATTTGTTGTTGTGGGCGTACGATTATGGCATAATGAAGCGCTGTTCGTTTATGGATGTCCACAATGTTAAGGTCTGTTTCTTTAGCAATTAACAGTTTTAGTATATCCAAACTTCCCTCAATTACTGACCAATGCAATGGTGTTTTTCCACTACTGTCTCTGGCATTGATATTTGCATCATTGTGTATCAGCATTTCTACCATTTCTTTCTTTCTCGTTTTGACAGCAATATGTAATGGAGTTAAACCAAACTTATTTGTTGTATTGATATTTTGGGTTTCCAAATTATGTACGCAACCGGGACTGTCTCGATCTTCATTGATGCATAATCTAAAATCGATACTCTTGCGCAGAACAATCGCACGTTCTAATGAAAAATAGGGCACGCAGTCAGTATGCTTGTAGAAAAGAGATACTTTACTGTGTTCTGTACTAATGAAAATACGTGGATTTTTTATCTTTAAACATAACATATTAGCAATATGGAAGCAAGAACTGCATATGGCGTAATCTATAGGAGTGTAACCTAAAATGTGGTCCCTACAGTTTCTTAATTTTTCATTGGGAATTGTGTCTAAAACTCTAGCTATTTTATCGTTATCTCTCAATATTTTATCCTCAAAGCAATTGTGATCTTGCTCTAAACACTGGAATCCCCATGAAGCTAATAAATGCAAGCAATTTCGATTGCCATCATCGACATCATCAAAATGTTTAGAGACAATCAAACTTCCAATCCTATCTATCTGACAATTAATTATAGCTAAGTGTAGCGGACAATCTTTTCCTAGAATCCTATCGAAAATATTTCTGACAACCCTCAACTTAGGGTTAAAGGTTGCTTCTAACAATCTTTTGATAATTTCTTCCTTCTCGTCTTTGAAGTGTTTTGCTAGCCATTCAGCGGCTATAAATTCAGCGAAAGTGTGATGTATAAACCTGACACTGATTTCCGTTTCGGCTACCACAATCCCATCTTTTTGCAACAGTTCTAGCATATGTGGAAATAATAATTTTCCGTATTCTAATTTCAGATCGATCTGCAGCTCACTTAAATCGTCTTCGGAAAACACTAGACGCAAGGCGTAGAAGGATTTGCATAGTTCGTACTGGCGTATTATATCCTCGGAGATCTCTCCAAATTTCTCACATGCTATTCTGACTTTCTTCTCAATAAAGCTTTTATACAGATATAACAAATCAAAACGTTCAGTTATGAAGTTTTTTGTTTTCGAAAATTCAATAAAATCTTCTAGAAACACTTCTGCTAGCAGCAGGGTTTGTAAAGGTACTCCCGTGAATTCGTTATCGCGGTCATTTAGATTGCTTGTAGCAGCATTTAGCAAACTCACCACGAATGCACTTCTGGTTTCTGTTTCGCAAGGAATTTCTTGAAATCTTGAAAAATAATGTTCTAAGAAATATTGTTGATTCTTTCTAGTAAACAGATTCAAATCCTGGGAAAGGGTATCGAGAAGTAGTTCCAACTCGTTCTTGTAAACTGGCCTGGTTGTTACTAAAACAAAATAACCTGATTTACTAACGGATTTTATAAATTCTTTAGCCTGCTTTTGACATCTTATTGGTATTTCGTCAAAACCGTCCAAAAGCACGGCGATATTCTTCGAATCCTTAAATTTTGCAAACACTGCTTTAGCTAAGGATAAGTCTTCTTTACATTCTTCTTCCAATATCTTTTCAAAAAAAGTTTCTAAATTAACATTTATAAAATTCTCATGAACTGCTTCCAGTTTCGCCAAACTGATCTTCAGGACCCAAAAAGTAGTTGATGTATTACGAGCAAAATAATTAATGAAAACGGATTTGCCCATGCCCGGATTCGAACTAATGATGACAGGTTTCTTGTCAGCGCAAAACTTTAATATTGCTTCGTTGGCGGCAAGTGGTTTTTTTTTCAAACTTCTCTGTTATTCTAAAATCCTTTAAATTCTTTATCGTTCCCCAAGATTTCACCCATTCAAGTTTATAGTCCTCATGGAAATTTAAGAAGTGAATTGGTCTATTCTGATTTTTGCTAATAAGATGCTGAATGTTTTTTGAATCTACCACGTTTTCACACAAAATGATTCTACGATGAGCAAAATTAGAATTGCCTGTATTGTTACTCCATTCGGTTATTTGCAAATCGTCACCATTCAAAACTGTGCTTTCAATGAATCTTCTAATACTTTTTATAGACGCACAACCTATAATAAAGGTATCTCCAATAACATTTTTCAGAATTTCCGGCTTCAACCAAACCCTCTTAAAAGAAATATCAACGAAAATTTGAGGCAGCTCTTCGAATTCATGGTCAAGGTTAAATGTATTGCACAAAATGTAAATAATGTCTCTAGCCGTTAATTTCAGAATTTCTTCCGTTTCGAGATTTAACTTATCGTAGCTGGGCAAATCTCTTCCTTGCAATTTAATAGGCAAACTAAGAACGTGTTTTTGTTGTTCGCGCGTTAAATCTGATAGTATAAGAAATGTTTCGGTGGATTCCAAACATTTAAAGCTAATTTCACTTTTATTTAATATTATAATTTGAAATGTTCCTTGAGTTGTTTTTAATATTTCTGTAACTTCTTCAATTTCTATTTTGGAGGAAACCTCAATTATTAAAGGGAGCTTTTTGGTTTTCCACAAACATTCATAGTATTCACTAGAAGAATCTAATTGCTTTCCTGGAATCCTCATAAGATCCTTCTTAACTGTTGTACTATTCTGCAACGACCCTCCGTGTTGAACAACGGATTTACAAATAAACTTTTCCATAAAGTCGACTACAATTTTATCGCTTTTGTTGATAACTACTAAATTTTTATTTTTGATCATTTCGTCCCACATCCTATACTTTATTTCTTCTTCTGCTTTTTCGGGAGTTGGAATACGTCCATTTAGTTTTACTATAAAAGGCTCTAACAATATTTCTGCGACTTTCCTCAAAACAAGCTCTTTTGTTAAGGGATAATGTCCGTTTAACAATCCTTTGGACCATTCTTCGACATAAAATAGGAATCTTCTTACAATCTCGTCCAAATCTTTCTCAGATTTGTTTAAAGAGCCAGTTAACTTCTTGAAAACCTTCTTTATTTCGATATCGATTTCCTTGATGTGGGGTTGCTTGGTGTACAGGAACATGTTTCTGATAAATTTCTTTTTTGCTGCAAAATAAATTAAAATTTTGAATAGTTCCATTTTGTGCAAGATGTTTTAAGACCAATCCATGAAAGGTTGGTGTGCAACATACCACTTCCGTGTTTTACTTACAATAATGGAAAATGGTTAATCAGACTGAGTGTCATTAGGAGGTTTTCGTGACTATAGGTTAGTTTTCTATTTTCGAATTAAATGCAAAAAGAAGATAAATAGGAAAAAGTGGACATTTCTGTGATGCAAGGAGTAGAATGTTTGTTACTAGATGGTAAAACTGGTGAAAACCAAGATAGAGTGAAACCAATTAATGCAATCGGTCACGAAAACAGATCGCGTTAAAATTTACTCAAAGCTGTTGAGGAAACTGGGGGAAATGGAAACTATTCCGTATAAAACTGTGTAGCAAAAGAAGCTGTACAATATACAATAACTACACCAACATCAGTTCCAATCCCATTCTTCAATTCAACAAAATTTGGACAGCATTGTACAAATGGGTGTCATCGAACGTGTTGAAGAACCAACAAAATGATGTCCAGGGTAGGTGTTGGGACCGAAACCAACTTGTAAGTAAATATGTACCAATAAACCAACTACGTTAGAAGCGACTTATATCCTATGCCAAGTGTAAAAGATATTTTAGGCCGATTGGAAAGCAAAATATTTTTTATGCACGATGGGGCCTCAAAGTGGCGATCGTGTACTCGTTTCCAGGACGTAAACCATTCCGCTTAAGCTCGTGGGCATTAAAGTGCTAGCAACGGGCGTTAAAATAAAGTAAACAACCCGTTGCTATGTTAATATGTATTACTATAGTTAATTATTACGTAAAGTTTTAAAATTATGTTTCAAAAAAATTGAAAGAAAAATTATTCCCTAATGTAATTATTAATTGATTATCTATTACAATAGTCGTGCGTAAAATATATTAAAGCCCTCCGCGGTCCTTGGGCTCTAAATATGTATTTTACACCCTTAATACATAAATAACTATTAAAGCTTGGCAATGCATTCTAGATGACGAATCGCAGTTACTCGCCACGTTCATAACTCCGTTTGAGATAAATGTAGTCTCAAAACATTTCCAAAATAGTATGTTCGTCAAATCGTTGAACAGCTCGATAGAGTACAGGTTATCGCTGACAATGCATTAATTTATGGGAACCCAATGAAGCGACATTATAAAAGTCTCCGTGATGTATTAGAAAAACTCAAACGGAATGGAATTACATCAAATCTGGAAAAATGTTTGTTCGGGATCAGAAAGAGCCATGATGATGAGAGTGGAACTCATATCAACGGAGATCAAGTCGAAGAAATACTGAACATAAAAAATGTAATCCCAGCATAGATCAGTAATAACAAATTTAGCGAGCAAAAGCAATCTGCACAATAGTAGAAGATTTTATGTTAATAAAATTTAATTTGTTATTATAAATTAAGATGATGCTAAATGGCCAAAAAAAATTTAAACAAAGCAGGCAAACTGCAAAAAATTACCCTCGAATCGGAGCAGCATACCAGGTCGACCAATTCAACTACCGACTTCCTATCTAGTAGACATTTACCAAAGAAAAGGTGAAAATGAAAATAAAAGCTTGGACAGGCCGCAACGCGTTGCAACGGATGCCTTACCTGCAGCAAACTACAGCATTTTTTAAATCATTATCGCCCAAAAACAAGACGAAATTTGTAAAAATCCTCAGAGAATACAGCCAAAGTGGGTGTCCCACAAAAGCAGATCTAACTACCCCTTTAAATAGTTATCGACGATATCGAGGTGACTTTGCATTGGAAGAAGGCCTTGCAGAATAGTCATTTCCAAAGAATTTCAATCCGATATCTTAAATAAAATTCACAAGCTAATCACAAAGTGTCAAGCACGAGTCCTCGATTAATGATGACCAAATGTTTCGAAAGGGATTGAGGTTCTTGTGAATAATGTCGACAATGTGTGTGTGTGCAAGAACAAGAAGATAAACACGAACTATTAATGTCCATTGAAACAGCACGATAGAACTCCAGATGTGACTACTATTGAAATCGAATCATAGCTAATTTGCAAAAGAGTGGGGATTTTCATACCTAACCTCGAGCACGATGTTCCCACAAAGTAATGATATGTCAGATACAACCATAATGACAACCCGTTTGACCCACCTTCTACATGGCGCTTATAAACAAAAGGCTTTATAATGCTCCCACATTGCACACCAACCTCCAAAAAGGTGGCCATTATTAGGATACTTACAATCATTTAAATCATGTATTTTGTCATGATTAAATCCATAGACGTTACCATTGAAATTGATTAGATCAGTAGAGGATCTAATTATTGATAGAAACTCAAACTCCCCTGCGACATTTTTATTTGTAAACAAAATATAGGTCATTTGCGGATTGTCTCTTAAATGGTTGATAATATCAGACTTTTTTGTAGTTTGATCCGAAATTGTAACTGACAACTTTAAACAACTGTCTAGATACTTGCTTAAAGAGAAATCCCCACTCGTTGCTAGAATCTGATCCTTAACTATGTCTTTAGCAGCATCTTGATGTTTCAGTTGAAGTAAATACGTAATGCCTTCTTTATTCCATTCCTTTTTAAATAAAATTATATCGTCGAACGCCCCGCATTCGTTTACATTTGATGCAATCCAGAAGTGTTCCAGATCTTCTAAACAACATTTCAGGGATAGCAGTACTGCTGTTTTTATTTCGTACAATTTTCCTGAATCGTTGGTCCCTGAACGAACTTTATATTTCTGAAACAAAAAAAAAACATCACGTTTGTTTGGGATTACGATTTAAAAACTAGAGTTTACAGAACATTGAGAACATGCTCCGTGTGTTTCTGATACCCGAATAATCATTAACCAAAAAACATAAATGTTTACAAGACTTCTAAAAATATGAGCGATGCTTTATTAACTCGATTTGCTTTTTCTAGTGAAAATCATTTTTATTGAATGTTTATTTTTGAATTTCTTATCTTTTTCAGGTCCTTAATAATGAGTAACAAAACTCCGACATCCTGCAGTATGTTTCGCTAAAATTACATTCATATTTTTGTTTCGAATGAGTTCGAATGTCAGTGCCACCAACATACATTTCTCGTTGAACTCGGGAGTCCTATACTTACATTCATTACAGAAATTTAAAAACAACGTTAACCTTTTAGAATGTCCCAGTCTATAGCAAACAAAGACACGTTTTATACCAATTATCGTTTCGCCCTATCCATCTATTGAGAAAATGGGCATTTAAAAAGTCCCTTACGGCTAACCGATAGTGGGCAGAGTTTGAAAAATCATTTGTCGCCTAATATCTAGTGGCACTTCATCCAAAATATCATCCAAATTGTTCTGTAAAAACTTTTTAAATGTTAACTTTCCCAATAGGTGGATTGGGCGAAACGGGCCATAATATGGCCTGCTCGATCATCAGATTTGACGGCCCCGGATTATTAATATTTGGAGACCATCACTATTTAATAGTCCAATCAAACAAGTGTAATTCAATGTAGATTCAATGCACTTTAATTGTAATTGAAATAAAACGTGAAGTTCAACGCAAACTGATACGGACCTTCAACACGCAAAAATCACAAAATTATTAATTTAAAATGCAAAAATCAACAACACCAATGGTTATGAAGCCAAAGCTATAATTATAACGTGTTATCAAGTGTTTGCTTTTGTGCGTCCAAACGGTTCCTTTGCATTCAAGTCGCATGTTAGTCCTAAGAATCTGCGGGTGGTAAAAGTGTAATATGTCATTTTAAAGGGCAAAGAAGGAGTGGATAAAAATCACTAGAATTGATAGAGTAGCTATGAAAGATTATAAAATTATCATTACCTTCAAATTAAAAGTTTCCAATAGTGAAATTTTTTCTGTGGAATGTATACTTTTAAAGAAGATACCCTCTCACTCACTCGTTTGCGCAATTTTCACGACCTTGAAGGCTGCAGCTACTTTGCTTTTACAGTAGTGATATTGGAATGAATTCAAAAATAAACAAATGAATTCAATTCTGAAAAGCATGCGATTTCAGTCGTATACGGCAGCGTTCGTATACAAAAATTCGCATTCGAACATCAATCGTGCAAAGATCCGTATTTTCGAACGTCGTGCGAATATTAAAGTTGCTTGTCGTATACGATTCGCATGTGATTGAGTATGTGCGTGCTTACTTCAGATGTCTTCACGATTCCACCAATAAAAAGCAAGGTTGCGTCTAAGATTTTCTATTTCCTGTGAAGGCGTTATTTTCAAACTTGTGTACATTAGAAACCTCTAGTCAATCTTGAACACTTTTCAAACAAAATACTGTATGCAAAATAGTTGTATGAAGGATTGTGCATCGTTAAGATTCCGCAGCGAACATTAGACAAGCTTCTTAAACTCTTAGGTTTACTTATACATTTCCTATACCTACCTGTTTTACCTTAAAACAAACCTACGTTAATTATCTATAAAATTACCGTAATATTACTTCAAAACCATAAATTACGGTAATTGATATAAGTTAACATTGGTTACAGCAGTTATGCTACCTTATGTAATTTAATTTATACAGGGTGAGCTTTTGCCGATGTTTAGTATGAGGATCTCGGAAACTAGCGGAGGTAGAGAGACAATTAAATGGGGAAAGAATTGCAGTTTTACGAGCTCAATTTAATGAGTTTTTTGTTTCTTGGAAAAAATGCATGGCTAACTAGATATCTCGCAAAAATAGATTTTTTGTTATTTTGTTTGGTACCTATAGCTCTGTTATTATTGACTTTAGAAAAAATGTGTAAAGGAAAAAGTTGTAGGTAATTATGTGCTTAATAATACAGTCTAACCGAAGTTTTTATTTAAGCTGTAATTTTCGAGTTGACACAAGCTTGTGTTTTTTCTAATAGAAACCATAGTCGGCCATGACTTTATAAAAAAGGCCCTTTTTCAACAATTCTAACGATATACCATTTTTTACATAGTTATTGTTATAAATAAATAAATTGTGGCCTTTTTTTCTTTGCATTTTCGAACTGTTCAAGTAGTACGCTATGGAAACAATTGATAGATGCGGGCATCGCGTCTAATAATAAAATTCAAGTTAGTTATTAAAATTTTTATTTTAATTTTGAAATTATAAACATAATTATTTTAAATAAAAATAATTTCTGAGACCAATAAACAGAGAATGACAAACGATAAATTAAAAAACAATAAAGAAAATTAGAATATAAAGCAGTACCAAAACAACGTAATTAAAGTAAGTAAAGTATTTAAGACTAAACATGTGCAAAAGGTCCAACATTATGATTAATGTACAAGTTACACCTTTTTAAAACCGAATTTGTTGCTTTTCAAACAGAACGTACATCAATATTAGCAAAAACGTCTAGTACAGCTCCTCTAAGTTCATCCTACCGTGTCGTACGACTTTTGATATACCCTACCTTTTTATTTTTATGACACAAAATGTAACACTGAATCATATTACGCTTTTCTTGATTAGAACAATTTATATTGATAATTTACGAGACCAAAATCAACATTAATTAGAAACTAAATGATTTGTACCTGTCAGTAGGTAATTATCGTTTGCATCTGTTAATTGTTTCCATAGCATACTATGTTAACAGCATTTTTAGTTTTTAGGTACACCTATGAGTGAAGTACCTATTTTTATCTGAATCTGCTTTGTTCACTTATCTTAAATATTTTACTTACTTCAATTACGTTGTTTTGGTACTACTTTATTTATATCCTAATTTTTTTATTGTTTCTTAATTTATAATTTGTCATTTTCTGTTTATTAGTTTCTCAGAAATATTTTTATCTAAAATTGTAACTTCATCGGAATAAACATTTTACACTAAAATAATTATGTTTATAATTTCAAAATTAAAAGAAAAATTTTAATAACTAACTTAAATTTTATTATCAAACGCGATGCACATCTATCAATTGTTTTCATAGCGTACTCTATGAACAGTTCGAAAATGAAAAGAAAAAAAGGCCATAATTTATTTATTTATAAAACTAACTATGTCAAGTGGTATATCGTTAGAATTGTTGAAAAGGGGCCCATTTTATAACGTCATGGCCGACTATGGTTTCCATTAGAAAAAAACACAAGCTTGTGTCATAACTCAAAAACTATAGCTTAAATAAAAAAATCGGTTAGACTGTATTATTCAGCACACAATTATCTACAGCTTCTTCCTTTATACATTTTTACTAAAGTCAATAATAACAGAGCTATAGGCACTGAACAAAACAACAAAACAACTATTTTTGCGAGATATCTAGTTAGCCATGCATTTTTTTAACAAAAAGCTCATTAAGTTAAGCTCGTAAAACTGCAATTCTTTCAACATTAAATCGTCTCTCTATCTCCGCTGGTTTCCGAGATCCCCATACTAAACATCGGAAAAAACTCACCCTGTATATCAAAGTCATTATATCATATTCGTATAATGGAACAACTATTATTAATACTTATTACCTAGCGACAAAGATTACGTGAATTACATAAAGTTAGCTTTTTACAAAGCTCACTTAACCAATAAAATGAGGTTATGACCACGTGTGTAAAAAAGGTATAGATTTATTTTTATAGCACAGTGAACAGTGAACTAATAAATAATTAATTCGGATCAGTGATCAACTTCTTTTATTAAACACAAAATAAGAATACACATTATAGCACCATTATCTTTTTATTAAAATCAAGACAACCTACTTCTTTTAAAATAAAGATTAATACAATAGAAAGTATTATGTGTTGCCTAGTATACCTATTAACCGTATTAACAACAGTTTGTCAACTATAAAATATGTATAATGTTGCATTATTTCAACAAAAGGTACCTACTTATGTGACTATGTGAGTATTATAAATTTATAATTTATAATGTTTACATATTTCGCATCAGCTGAGTTTCTTATCTTAGGTGACACGCAGCGCAAGTTGCAGAAACGTATAGGAATTTGCGTGCGTTTCGTGTGCTTTTTCACCGAACGTTGTCGTTCGCACACATATTATGCGAATATTTTCGTATGCGACCGTTCAAGAATACACTTTTAAATTTCATGAGAAAATGACGTCATTTCGTATACGAAATTTTATCGTATAACTCGAGAATCGGCTACCTCATGCTCATGATTCACGGGAAACTATTATATCAACTGACGGCAAAAAAACCGGCCACCCTAAATATTTCCAAAACCACTTTGAAAATTATTAATTTCAAAGTGGTTTTATTTATCGTTTTTAATTAAGAAAATATCGTATTTAGGCTGTTTTTGTTACTGTTTAAATTAAGTTTAATTCTGTATTAATTTGTCTCTTTTTTTAGCTGATCTGTACATCATGTGTCAACAGCGAATGGTTCTTAAATCAAATAACAATAACAATTGTTAAAGTGGTTTTGGAAATCTTTCAGGGTGGCCGGTTTTTTTGCCGGTCAGTGTGTTTAATAATAATATTCTTGGAATAAATTTTAAAAAAACTCTATCAGTGGAAGTCATTAAACATTCGGTTCAGATTGTAAAAACAATATTATATACAAATTTAATTAAAAATATCTTAAATACATAACAATAGACAGATTATAAATTTTAAGTACTCCTTGTAAAGCAAGCTAAAATTGTTAACAGGATTGTCACTAGTTGAAGATACAGGGTGTTATAAGAATGAAACAATTTCCTATATGTAATGAAATTTCTACACAACTCTTTCAATCATCTTTTTAACTTTTCGTAAGAGTTATGGAAAAACTGGCATTTTATAATATCAAAAGTTATGAAAAAAAATGACTTTTCCTAACTAGATTACATAAATATAATTATTCTGAATTTTCTTTGTGGATAGTAGTAATGAGGAAATAAGAAAACAGCAAAATGTAAAAAAATAATAAATTAGTTTTACATTCTAACTTCGCCAACTTTAAAGAACACGTAAATGTGACTACCCTTACCCCTCACTTTGATTAAACTATCATTTACAGGGTGACTACCACTATTAGGATTAAAAATTTAGTTACTAATAGTTATGAAGAGGGCCGGCGAAAGGCATATGGTGAATATGGAGCATTCCATACTTGAGATTTTTTTAAGTATGGAATTTCTTAGCTGAAACTTTCATATTTTAATTTGCAATTTTTGTTGATTAACATAATATATATTTTATTTCTTATGATTTTACTATTTAATGTACATTTATTCATTATTTATAAATTATACACAATAAAAGAACTTTTTAATTGTTTAAATCGCTTTCCACTCGCACGCGCGTCTATTTGGTTTACATGTGTGTAACGACTCTTTTATTTTGCACTCCATATCTCAGAAAATCATATTCCGCCGGCCCTGGCCATGAACCAGTAAATAATCATAAAAATCAACAACTAAATTTCTAATCGTAATCATTAATCGTGACTGAACACTACAGCATAGCATAAACAAACAAAATTAAAAATGTTAATGTACATACCTTAGGTGTTAGCATTTTAACTTTCTAAAACAGGTAATCACTTCTTTAATCTTAGAAGCAGAGACCTTGTCACACTTTTTTTTCACGGATATCACCTGAAGAAATTTCTAGAGCCTAATCAAATTTTTTTTGTTTACTTTATAAATACAGCTGTTATTAATACTGACTTGCAATTTACAATGTTTCTCTAAATTTAGCCGATAATGTAGGAATACGAATAAAGTCATCTTACAATATGTATATGGGTATTACTAATTCTACGTTCGGGTGGTCGCACTAGCACGCACTTGGTTCGCATTTTTTCGGTGCCGTGCCTTCCGGTGGTCGCACAGATTAAATAAAGGTCAGATATTTTACTTCGACAAATTTGTGGATTCTATTGCTCTCTCTTTCAAAGCAACTCCCAGAGCTTGGTATATTGACATGTACTACGCAAGCAGCACAGCGCGTTATGCACTTTTCATAAAACGCGCGTAAAAGAGTAGGCGTGGTAAACTCCGGTGGTTGCACTCAGTGTTGCCAAGTAAGCGATTTTTCCGTCAAGTCTGGATTATTTAAAAGTGGTTTAGCGGTGAAAATTTATTGCTTTACCGTTTAGCGGAAAATCTAGCTTTTAAAAAAATTATTGGCGAGAAAACTAGCGGATTTTAAGTTTTCATACTGATATAATTTTATTACCCACAAAATTTAACCAAATGATGTGAACGGCGGCATTTCAGAAGTTGAGAATTTTTATTTTTATTTTATATTCCCTTCTAGTATAATATTTTTCGACACTTCATACAGGACCTAAAGTGCAAATAATTACATTTTTGCTAATTCTTTACTAGAAAGATTAACTGAATTATACTCTACAGCGTGTCCAGTTTAAAATGACCTACATGGAGATACTGGAAACGGTAATAGATGCAAGGTTGGTTAAATGGGAAAAAGTTTCGTATTTATATGCCAATAAATAATCCATGATTACATTGACAATTACTTGCCCCGTTTCAAAGATACAGGATGAAAACCAAAAAAGTTCAGTTTCTAAAATCCTGATTTATTTATTTGTTATTACATATACATGAACAATATTTTCAGAAACGAAATAGCGTCTAATGAGAATTTTAAAAACGACTTTCACGTGCTCGCATCCAACATTTGTTTTTCTTTAGGGTGCCATATTTGGATTATTACATTTTTAAAATCGTCATAAAAAGAGCAATTGCAAAGTTACAAAACCGACTGAGAGAATCATCTACAAATCTTGCTATGGTATTGCTGTTGGTTCTCTCTAAAGGTTTCGAAGTTAATAAATATGGTTTCGAGAAACACTCAGAATCAAATTTTCCAACAATGAGATATGCTGTGCATCTCCCTCGTGTATTGGTAGCTTCATCCACAGAAATCCACATCTCGCTGTTTCCTAGATGGTTTCTGATTTTCTATATTCGATGTCAATATTACTAGAATTTGTTAATAGTACAAAAAACTTTAAGCATTACTATAAGTACAGGGTTGTAAAGCTTTACCGTGGTTAGTTTTGTTTTAAACTTCGACGTGCAGTTTGTTGGCTTCTTATGTTAGTTTCATCATGAGTACTGCGACAAAAAGAAAAGACCTTACTTAAAACAAAAGTTAACTGTAATAGAATATGTGGAAGAATCTAAAGCAAATCAAAATGAAGTGGCTAGAAGATTCGGAATTTCTAATTTGCTTAAGTAAGCAAACTTATAAAGAATAAAGAGTGTTGAGTGATTGGAAGAATAATTCAAAATTGACGCGAAAAAGAAAACGTACCGGGAAGGATGGAAAAGTTGAAGATGCTTTGCGTAAATGGTTTATAGAAAAAAGAGCACGGGATGGATGTTCCAATCAGTGGTCCAATATTAAAAGAAAAAGCGGAACAAATTGCGCAGAAGTTAGGAAATACGAAATTTAAAGCGACAAATGGATGGTTTTCTAGATGGAAGAATCATTCTCAAATTTCCTTTGAGAAAATTGAAGGGGAAATTGCGACGAAACCGGCCTGTATTTTCGAGCTACCAGATGGCACGTTTCGCTTTCGTGGAGAAAAAGCAGGGAAGACAGTGAAAGACAGAATGACAATTCTTTGCTGTGCTTATTCCGTTGGAAGTCATAAACTTCCGGTTTTTGCTATAAGTAAATCCCAAAATCCAAGGTGTTTTAGAGGCGTAAGATCATGGCCCGTGAAATATACATCCAACAAAAACGCATGGATGATTTCAAATTTATTTAAAGAGTGGCTTATTGATTTTGATAAGCAAATGGCTAAAATGAATAGAAAAGTTATTTTATTCGTTGATAATTGTTCAGCTCATAAACTTGATGGGAGACTGAATAATGTAAATATACACTATTTGCCGCCAAATACAACTTCACTCATTCAACCCGTGGATCAAGGAATTATATCCTTTTTTAAGAGAAATTACAGAAAGGAAGTGGTCAAGAAAATTATTTCGACAATGGACTATTATGATACATCGTCCTCTAAAACTGCCAATGATATGTCAAATGCCATCTCAATCCTTTCAGCTATCCATATTGATGAGTATGAATGTTGATTTATGAATTAAAGGTTTTAATGAATACTCGAACAGGAAGATTCTAATTGAATTCATTTATCACTTTTAATTTACTTAACTCAATAGTAACTAATGTGAATGAATGATTATTCAATGAATGATTGTGTTTAAATGAATGTCTTATGAATTATTGCTGAATACTGCCTCGAGAGTGGTGAAGCCACCCTCTATACAGGGACATCATAAACAGGAGGAAGCCACGTGACCACGAAATTTACTGTTGGTTAGGCAACACAGCTTGCACTGTTGGCAGCTCTGTTGTAATAAAGAATTATGTAGTTTTCCAGTGGCGTAGTATTGGATATATGATGAAACTACTTAGAAACTTAAATATTTAAAGATAATTATAAAGGGTTTTCTAATAAGAGGTGTTATTTTGATATTCAAAGAAAAGTGCCATTTTTTAATATAAATGATCGGATGTTTATTTCATTATAAAGAGGAAGGTACGCCGTTAATAGTGGAAAATAACATCAGGCAAATGACCACCACGACCACGCTTACAGGACAATATCCTTTTCATGAAATTTTCCATAACCAAATCGCAAAGTGGCTGCCCTATGTCCTCGATAGCCTCACGAATTCCATCTTTGAGGTCTTGAATCGACGCTGGGCTGTTGGCGTAGACCTTCTCTTTCACGTGGCCCCAAAGAAAGAAGTCGCAAGGTGTTAAATCACAAGATCTCGGTGGCCAATTGTGATCACCTCTTCGAGAGATAACACGGTCCGGAAACTTTTTCCGTAAAAGATCAATGGTTTCGTTGCTTGTGTGGCACGTAGCGCCGTCTTGTTGAAAGTAAACGTTGTCCAGATCAATACCATCCAATTCCGGCCATAAAAAATCGTTAATCATCTCTCGATAGCGCAATCCAGTCACCGTAACTGTTGCTCCAGCCTCATTTTCGAAAAAGTAAGGTCCAATGACTCCGCCGGACCATAAACCGCACCAAACAGTCACACGTTGAGGATAGAGAGACTTTTCAACAATAACTCTTGGATTTTCTGAGCCCCAGATCCGACAATTTTGCTTGTTGACGAAGCCACCGAGGTGGAAATGGGCCTCATCACTCAAGATGATTTTTCGATGGAATTCTGGATCATTTTCATGCATTTCAACGACCCAATCAGCAAAGACACGACGTTGTTGATGATCGGCCGGCTTGAGTTCTTGTGTTAACTGGACTTTATAAGCCTTAAGACCCAAATCTTTATGCAAAATACGGTGTAATGACGTTTGTGGAATGGCTAATTCCAAAGAACGACGAGGAATGGACAAACCTGGGTTTTCTTTAACACTTTCGGCTACAACAGCAATATTCTCGGTTGTTCTTGAGCGACGTGCACGGGTTTTATTCTTCACATCACTAACTTGTCCCAAGAGCTCGAAGTTTTTCACCAATTTCTGTATTGCGGTCCGACAAGGTGCTTCACGGTGACCCAAAAATGTTCGAGTTTTACGAACCGTCTCTGCCAAATTTTCACCATTTTTATAGTGAATTTTAATAATTTCAATGCGTTGTTGAAGCGTGTATCGTTCCATATTTATTAATGGCGTAGTTTCTACTTGTCAAATGTCAAAAAATGATAGCTTCAAAAGTGACATCTACCGAAATAGCGGGCTATTCAAAATAACACCTTTTATTGGAAAACCCTTTATATAAAATTGGAAAATTAAAAAATGACTATATTGAAGATATTTTTAAAAACAAGAATTAGATAAGGCTAAACAATGTTGATGCAGCTGTTCAACAAGAGCTTTTTAGTTATTTTTTCAATTTTATTAAATTTAACTGTCCACTATGAAGGATTTTTCATAAAAAGATAATAATGCAGGTAGGGTAAATGCACCAATACCTGGTCATTTGGAAAATATTTGAAGTTCAAACCCATTTAAATTTAAAACTAAATATTTAATAATGAATTTTTCTGTATAGTTATGCATGCATAAATGATATACATACTCAATCATTAAGTCATTAAATGTTTAATTTTATATTTAAAAAAACCATTTATCAAAATCGGCACTTTGGCAGCCGTCTTAACACAATCGTGTTCTGGGAATAATTAAAGATTAATAATTGACGTGTAATTTTTATTTTCTAAAATTAATGTAACATAATACTTAGAACTAGGTATGCTAGATAACAGAACTAAAAATCGCAATTATTCCAGCTGCCATAATTTATTTATAAAAAAATAATTCATTAGGTAGCAGGTTAGTAGAATTTAATTAAAAATAATGGCTTACATTTATCCTAAATTTTACAATTTCATTTAGTTATTTTACATTTTATTGCAATTTATGTACAAATTACATAAATGGTTCGATATGGCCACCCTGTTTCTCTAAACATAACCAAACTCTATTTTTGATACTATTGAAAACTGAAACTAAGGTTTCTGGTGATATATTATTAATTTTATTTTGTATGGCCTCTTTTAATTCGTCAATATTCTGTAGACGGTGCTTGTAAACATTATTCTTCAAATGCCCAAATAAAAACAAATCTAATGGTGTGAGATCGGGAGACCGAGGGGGCCATCGTCCACAACTAATCACTCAGTCATCAAACAACTCTTCCAAATAACGAATACTGTGCTGATGCACCATCTTCCTGGAAGTAGCCCTCTTGGATTTCATCATCCAATAGTTGTTCGATAAAAGGTGTTAAAATATTATCTCGGTATCTTTCTCCAGTGATTGTGTCATTAAAAAAACAATAGACCATACATCCTGCGTCTTGATATCGCAACCCATACACCAACCTTCTGGGGATGCAAACTTGTTTCTTTATAATTGTGGGGATTCTCTGTGGCCCAGGTTTTGTAATTTTGGCTGTTCACATAGCCCGACGAATGAAACCATGCTTCATCTGACATAAATGTAATATTTAATATGTTATCGGTGTTCAAGTGTTGCATAAACCACTGACAGTATTGAACTCGTAACTGATGATCATGCGGAAACAGTTCTTGTATTACAGACACTTTATAGGGATGCATTCGTAGCTTCTTTTTTAATGCAACTTGGCAACTTCCATATGAAAGTCCTGCGGAAAAAGTTGTTGGTTAGATTATAGTTTAAAATAGTTTAAATTGTTTAATGAATGTAAATAATTCAGAAATAAATAAAAGTGCCAGATTTTTATTTAAGTTTGCTAATAAAACAATTAAATTACTACAAGTGATAAATTCAAAATAATTAATAATTTAAAACACGAATGAAGCAAAACATATTATTTGTTTAATGCAAATAGATTCCTACCTGTTTCAGTGGCTAAGCGTTTAATGGATTTATGGGGACTACGATTCATTCGCATCTGCATGTCCTCGAGAACTTCATCAGTTAATACGGTTGGTCTACCAGATGATTTGCCTTTGCAGATTCAATGTTTTTCTTCAAACCGCTTAAGTATATCATGCTTACGACGTACAAATGCATCGTAGTGGACTTGCACTTCAGGAAAAGCTTGTTCAAATTGTTGGATACAAGATTGTAATGAATAGGTCCATGAACCATCTCCATTCTGTGATCCACTTCGATAGTGAGCTATTAAAATAAATTTATCTTGTTCGCTTGTAAAAGGCATCGCAAAAACGTAACCTTCCAAACTGAAATAATTATGCAGTTTTAAAATTTATTATCACACTTTGAATGCGTTAAATCTAACTTACCTCGATTAACTCACAAAAAATAGATTTAGTCTTGAAAAAGACTGATTTTTAAATAGAACAAAATAAACTGTAGAAAACGCAAAACAGAGACCAAAAAACCACGGAACGTACGCACGCCGATGTAATTTTAGGTTAGAAATACACTCGTGAGGGAGTGTAGCCAACGTTGAAAGGTAAAATTTCGCGCCACTTTTAAATTAGTGGTCACGTGGCTTCCTCCGTTTGATGATGTCCCTGTATAAGGTTAGGTTGGGGAGTCCCACCACCTGTATTGCAAGAGGTTGCAACATGCCGCCCCCTTGGAGTAAGTTGACTTCAACATAATTACAGAATTAACATCGATTATTATAGATATAACATACTACATAAATTTCCAGTATTTTGTCCAAGACATAATCATTTAAGAATTAAAAATTGTTTAATTTAAGTTCAAAGTTTCGCTCTGCTGATATAATATTTATTTATTAAAATAGTAAATGCTAAATTAAATTGTTTTCTTTTCGGTTAAAAGTAAAGATGAAGTCTTTTTTGTAATATTTTTTTTTTAATTTTTTTATTTTAATAATCATACGTTCAACAACTATTGTTGTTTTCTTCAGTGACAAACTACAAAGTAAATATACAGAAATATGTATCATAAATAAATAAACTAATATTATAATTACCTGATGTATATAATTAAAATTAAATTCTAAATCTAATGTAAATATAAATTTGACAGTATTATTTGTCATTACAGAAAAGGATATCTTTGATTTTATGTTATTTGAAATTTTGAAAAGATTGAAATTATTTTATTAAATCGTGATATATGATGCTTAAATTTTCTATG
>VTPC01001901.1:0-12875 GCA_011009095.1 Ignelater luminosus
ATAAAGAATGCTCTATTTACAAATTAATAATTGAAAACCCACAGTCTACCCCAAAAATGTTAAATATGTGACAAATGTATAACGTATCTCTACACAAATCTGCTTCGACCTTTTCTGGTCTTATCAGTAGAGAATAACCTTTTCCAAATCTCACATATTTTATTAATAACTCCGATATGGGGTGTATCAATTTAACTATACATTGTGGCTCTGGCACCTTGTGTGTCTGCTGGTGAATTTTAATTACTAATTACTTTGATGGTGTAATCAGGTTACTATTGAAAATAAAGAATATGCTGCTGTTGATTAGTTAACCAGTTAACCTCATTTTGTCTAAACTTTATGAGAATGTATGAAAGCATGATATACAAAGATATGTTTATAATCTGGTTGAACGAATACCCAAACGTGAAACTGTTAACTTTTATGCAACTTACAATATTCTTATTGTAATAATTTGTATAACAACCAAGAACTGTGATTAAACAAATCCATGTTTCAACTTGCCCAAAAGTAATTTCTCTCAAAGTTCATCTGAACCAAGAGTGCAGGAAATAGTAAAGAGTGCCGCAATGCAGTACTAGAACTTTTATAAATACCCTAGCTTACAACTCGGTGTGTTATGTGCGACCATCAGGAGGAATTTTATAACCAAACATTTTAAATAATGCATAAAGACAGAAATATTTAAAATAAGAAGACTTTATAGTTGTTGTTTCAAAATGCAGGTATAAAAAATAAAATAATTAAAAAGATAAGCAGTATACCATTCTACCCTATGCAAGACAACTACCAAACACTCATCAGATATGACTATTTAGTTTTTTTTTAAGTATTTACTATAATAATGAGCAACAATAGCTGAGAAGTGCAAGTTCGGCAGGCTGTATTGACATGATCTTTTCAAAATATGTTTAACGTTGCAACCTCCAAAGTCGTACACAACAAGTTAAAACTAAACTGACTGCTATCCAAATACACGGAAATTATCTGTAATGTAAGTGTTCATCATTTTTTCCCTATACTTGTAGAAATAACTTTACGTAAAAAACATTTTTGAAAATCGAACGTGGTGCTTATTATAACAAACTTAAAGCTTTTTTGAGGACTTTTGTGACATCACAGCAAGTATATGAGAATTGGAAAAAGTTATCCCCTACTGATCAGAACAAAAAAGGTTGAAACAGATCTATCTAGGGTTGGTTTTACAAGTATTACACACTTAACACTTCTGGAGTAGACTATGAGTCTTTAATTATTAATTTGTATTAACTCCAATTTTACACTTGTACTTTTAAATTTGCTATAAATGCTTTATTAATTTTAATTGTTTCAATAATATACTGATTGTTTGTGTTCAACTAATTGCTTTTTGACATTATGTGTAATAACTCTGTCGCAAAAAACGATTTGATTATTTTTAAAGTTGTGGTCTGGAAACGTTAACCATTATTGTTACTTATTGTAATGGATTTTAAGATCCTAATGAAAACATGTAATTTAAGATTGTGGACGCTTTTTTTGTTGCTTGTGGTACTTTTCAGTCAGGATGTACTTGGTACGTTTATCATATAATAATAACTTTCAGTTAACTTAGTATCTTTAAGGTTAAAATGCAGGAAAATCAAAGGTAGGTTCTAAAGATGCGAGAGACTTAAAGGCACTGCGGGCCTATCTGAACTCGAGCTTTTCAAGTGGATCACATTATTTAGACCGATTTTACACTTTTTCACTCTATACATTTAAACTGCTATTTAGCAATGAAAATTTGTCGCTGTAATAGAAAGAAGTCATATTCTAAATCAACTAAAATAAAACCAGCAACAGGAATCTGCGTGCAACTATATGAAATTGTTTCCCATCAGACGACAGTAATAGGCAATAACATGTATAGGTTGCAGTTTTCATTCATTTTTGTTTTGTTTCTTTGAATTGACATGTATTCCCTGGAAATAGGCTTGCAACTTCATAATTTTTTAAATTTTAAGTTTCACGTTCTGGTAAGGCACCATTGAGATCTCACTTATTAACAACAAATATGAAAACAGGAGTCTAAGAAGGCACTGAAGTTTCTCAAAGAAAATCCTCTATGTTTTATTTTTGACTAGTTTCTAGGCACATTTAGGCAAATAAAGACTTAGAAGTTTAAGGAGCATTTTAATATAAAATACCAGGAACAAAATGAAAATGGATTATAAGAAAAAGTAGAAAAGTGACTATAAGGGCTCACTATATGGGGAAGCAGCTGGGTACTGAATGTAAGGGTTCACAACTCCCAGAAGCTTCAGATTATTGCATTCATATATTTATATTTTATTGTAACAACTGTTTCCATGCAGTTAAATCTCTACCAAAATTTGAACAACCCACTGTTATTTTCATCTTATAATATGTTAAGTTAAATGACAAGACCATTGTGTAGATAATAGTTGCTGAACCCAGAAAACAATATTGGAGGGATTACTAGAGTTAGGCAAAAAAATTTTAAGAACACCTTTGATGTAGAACTCAATAAACGAAGCATTTCAGACAACTTTCCAAATTAAAGTAATATTTGCTGTGGTCGATACAAATTTATTTTCAAAATTTCGTATTAATTGGATGTAATATGTATATTTGTATCAGAAAGTCTTCATCTTTGGTATTTCAGGTACTCCTTCCGTAGATTGTGAATTACCTTTTGAAGAAGGTCCATGCAAAGCATATATTCCCGCCTGGTGGTATAATTCAGATAGGGGAGAATGTGAACGACGCGTTTATGGTGGCTGTGGCGGAAATGCTAATAATTTTGTGACAAAAAGTCGATGCTTGAAATATTGTAAAGGTATAACCTATTTAGAAAGTGTTGCTATAATCAATTGAAAAATACACTGTTCAAGGCAACTGGTTACAAGTATGTGAATTGCCCTTTGAAAAGGGACCTTGCATGGCATTACTTCCTGTGTGGTATTTCAGTTCAGCAACGGGTAGATGCGAAAGTACCTACTATGGTGGTTGTGGGGGCAATCAAAACAATTTTTTTAGAAAACAAGATTGCTTGGATCTTTGTGGTCAACATTGAATTATGTAGTGATAGTACTAACAATCTTTTAAATACATATAAAATAAGTTAAAATCACCCTTTTGATCTTGCAGAAGCAACTACAACAATGTTCTGGAACTCTGAAACATTAACAGTTTTCAAGTTTAGGATTTGATAAAATAACTTTGTTTTAATTTTAAAGCACTCTATTTGGTCTCAGCAGTCGACATTCCTGTTTTCATTAAAAAGTATACGAAAGAAGCTTATTAACTTTTGACCTCGTTTTATAAGCAGGCTTTCATTGTGTAATTAGTTATATTAAACTACTAACTAATAAATATACATTTAATAATCTGCTTCAAATTTTTGCTCGTTATTTTGATTTTACTAAACAAAAGCGTTAAACCTATAAACATTCAAACTAATTATTATGACTAGTACTTAAATAAAAGGGTAAATCAAAAACATATCGGCACTGCTGCTGCCACGGACAAAACCCGGAAAAAAAGCTTTATGTCTGTGCAGATCTAAATGTTGTGCTCCCAGCAACTGGAACGCCTAAGATGGGTTGGGTTCACAGATAATTTGTCTTAAAGTAAAACAGAAACTCAAGAAAAGTCCTCAGAGATTTTTGAAGATGTCACAGTCGATATGGGTGCCAGAAATTAGATAAAAGTTATCGCATTCGCTAATGTGATTCCGCACCAGGAACACTCTGTCTAAGAATAGCAGTGACCACTCTGTACTCAAACTCTCTCCAAACGTACCAAGAGATGTTACATTGACTCAAACTCAATGCTTTCGCTCAAACAAAATCACAGAAAAACAGTGTTCACAGCTAATCTGCACTGCAGAACTTACTTCTGATAATCAGGTCCAATGATCACTCCAAGCTGTACCGTATAATAAAACACCTAATTAGAAGAAAAAGAAAACAAAGGCTGCTTAAGCAACACGCCGTGTACTGGTCCAATGATTGGTTTACATTACCTCTTCATATTATTAAACATACACTGTATATATTTTATTTTAAAGAATGTGATGCAACTTGATAAAAAAATGATTTAAAAACAAATAATTTTGAAAATGCCACAACAGCCGGTCAACTAGCTCAAAGTCTCGGCGCTTCTAGGCCGCGAGTTCAGAGTCAAACGACGGTTGAAGCTCCCAAGTACTGCACGACGGAAAGAAATAATTAAAAAGTTGGGCGCCAGCTATCGTTGCACAATAGCAATAAAAAAAAAACTGAAAAAAATGAAACATACGAAAAAAACAAAAAAGTTCGAGTATCAAATTTTAGTTATATAAAAAAAAGCAAAGTGAACAATCAAATATAGGCATCTAAAAATATAAAATACGCTACTAAAAAAATTATTGTCAAACAATTTAAGCACAGATTAATTTAATTAAAAGTTTAGTGTGACGTCACGCTTTACACTAAGCTTCGAATTTAAATTTTTAATTATAAAATGACCCAAAATACAATTTGATCTTAAAGAAATAAATACATAAGAATTTATACCCAGAATATTCGATGATTAACTACTATAATTTATGTAGAGAGAGAGAAAAAAAGAAAGAAGAAGGAAAAAGAAAGAGTAAGAAAATAATGGTTAAAGAGTTTATAAGTTACTGTTAGCATTGAGAAAAAAACAAAAATGTTGACCAGACGAATCAGATCCAAGTTTACGTCGTCGATTAGAAAAAGAACGAACTGGTCTATTATCTAGCAATAAAGAAGCAATGCAAAGGCCCTCAGGGAGTTGTTTAAAAAAAATTAGAAAAAACAATGGGGTAAGACATGAAAAATTTGATCTAAGCACAAAAAAATGGAAGTAGATAGAAAATTCGGATCACCTGATTTATCAGACACTCATTAATAAATTCCAAACGGTTAATTACAGATGATTTGAAACCACATTTAATCAATGATGATTACAATATTCTGAGAACATCCCCTAAGGGTAACCACGTATAGAAAAATTAAGCATTTTTTTGATACAAATTGATACAAAATAAAAGGAAATTGTACTGGGTGTAACAGTATGTAATAAAAATAATTAAATACTTTATGGGACGGCTTCCGACCCGTTACAAGAATATCTCTTAAACAGTACACAAATCAAGTGCAATAATTATATATTTACTCTTATTTAATTTTAAATAAAATGCTAAGAGAAATAAAAGAAGTAATATATCATATAAAGAAAACTTTAAATTAATCAAACAAACTATAAAAACCAAAAAAATATATGAATATAAAACTTTTAGGTTTCACAAGTCAAACCAAAATCTGTATTGAAATCTAGGATGTAAATATGAAAACAACATTAAATTTCCAAGGGGTCAGGGTCAGGTCAATCTAAACCTCTTAAGTGACGGTTCTGACAACAAAATTACATAATTATGTACCTGATATCAGTAAAACTTTAGTTTAATAAATAAATACTATTGCAAGGCTAATTTCAGTCTAGCCTTGGGTACTCAATATACAAAATCTACCAACAAAACTGTTGGTATGATTGACTTTACTTGGAAACACAAGCAAAAATAAATAATAAATAAATAGTAAATAACAGCTGGCTACATCTAGTCTGGCTGGAAGTCTCAACCAAGGCATGGATCCGGTATCATAGAATTTAATTCTTGTTTTACGAAACCCTAATGGCTTGCGGAATGGTCAGTGACCCTCACTTGCGTTAGCTACCAACGCTCAACACGAAGAATGCTTTCTTATCGCAACAAAACACTGTTTAAGCAGTATAAGCGTTGACGCGTATTTTAACACACAACTTTCAATGCTATTAATTAGGTCTCTCAAGCAATACGATAGAATTATCAACAGTTTATTAACAAAACAATAAACGAAAAAGTTCGATAGTTTCGAATATCACCAAAGCTTAAGAAGATCTTGTAACTAAAACTGGGGTGTCATCGATTTTCTCGATCCTTACGTAGTTAGATGATATTTTTGTGTTAATAAAATTTTAACCCGCGGCACGGTAAATTGAAGAAATGTTTATTTTTGAGCATTCGCACTATTCTGTATGGCGCGACCAGGGTACGCAAAAAGCACTGAAACTGAGGCCACGCCCTGAAAGGTGTTAAATGGTAGAATAAAAGTCAGGTGATCCAAATAGCAATTATGCTTGGGTGAAATGCATTTCACATCCACAATAGAAAACGTTAAGCTTTTCTGAAAACTTTTGTGACATCACAGCAAGTATGTGAAAGTTAGAAAACGTTATCCTCCCTACTGATCAGAGCAAAAAAGGTTGAAACAGATCTATTTAAGGTTGGTTTTACAAGTCTTACACATCTAACACTTCTGAAGCAGAGTATGAGTCTTTAAATATTAATTTGTATTAACTCCAATTTTTAATATGCACTTTTAAATTTGCTATAAATGTTCTATTTAATTTTAATTGTTTCAATAATATACTAAAGGATTGTTTGTGTTTAACTAATTGCTTTTTGACATTATGTGTAATAACTCTGCCGCATAAAACTTAAACATAAAATTATTTTTAAAGTTGTGGTCTGGAAACGCTGACCATTATTGTTACTTATTGTAATGGATTTTAAGATCTTAATGAAAACATGTAACTTAAGATTGTGGACGTTTGTTTTGTTGCTTGTGACACTTTTCAGTCAGGATGTGTTTGGTACGTTCATCATATAATAATAACTATTACTTTAAAATCTTAGTATCTTTAAGGTTAAAATGCAGCAAAAACAGAGGTAGGTTCTAAAAATTCAAGAGACTTAAAAGCATTGCAGACCTAACTGAGCTTGAGCTTTTCAACTGGATCAGATTATTTAGACCGATTTTACGCTTTTTCACTGTTTACATTTAAACTGCTATTTAGCTATGAAAATTTGTCGCTGTAATAGAAAGAAGTCATATTCTAAAAAAATTTAAATAAAACCAGCAGTAGGAGTCGGCGTGCAACTATATGAAATCGTTTCCCTTCAACCGACAGTAATAGGCTATAACAAGTACGGTTTGCAGTTTTCGTTCATTTTAGTTTTGTTTCTTTCAAATAAGAATTGACACGTATTTCCTTGAAATAGGCTTGCAACTTGATACTTTTCTAAATTTTAAGTTTCACCGTCTGGTAGGGCACC
This sequence comes from Ignelater luminosus, assembly GCA_011009095.1. NCBI lineage: Eukaryota > Metazoa > Arthropoda > Insecta > Coleoptera > Elateridae > Ignelater > Ignelater luminosus. The sequence goes on from VTPC01001901.1 coordinate 7,151, forward strand.
ATGGAGATCTCAATTATTAACAACAAATTACTTCACGTTGTTAGTCTGTATATTATTAAGGAAATCAAGAACTTCATGAAATTATTTCTGTATGTGAGAAGCAGCTGGGCTGAAGTCCACTTTTTTTCAGAAATGTGGTTTAAATTATTTTTGGACTTAAAACACTGTTTCTCGTTTATAGTAAAAAGCCCGAAGTCGCAGATTCCATAACAAAAAAACTACATAAAATTAAAAAGGCTCAAGTACCTTAGTTCTTAGCAGCATAAAGGCTTAAGTCCCACTTACGCCTCTATGCTCCTTAACAAATGTTTCTGTTTTGTTGGCGGCATAAGGACTTCAGCCTTTTTGCTTGAAAAGATTTTGCAGGCTACGTGTTCAAACCCTTCAATATATTTTAAAATATTTTCAGGCAAGATTTGTTCAAAAAAACTTTTTATGCCAATTCTGTTTTTTTAAAATGACATTTATTCATTGGTTAAAAATAAAGTATCACCGACTACAAATACAACATCCAGCAATAAAGACACCTTGAGTCCTGACAAGCATAACCTAACCACGGAAAAAAGGGTAAGAATGAAATGAGAAGAATGTAACGAAGTGCGCTCAATTAAAAGGTTCTTCTTACACAGACTCTGTGGCTAAGAAAAATAAAATAAACGAAGGCAAGAGACTAAAATTGTCTTGCTGTTGTTCAAGAAAGTGTAGTAAAAAAAATTCTGGAAGATAAACGACTAAATATATTTAGGAACTTTTGGAAAGATATATTCAACTGGAATCACAGAAAGCAATGTATTATCTTAAGGAAAGGTACTTCGCAAGCTGAAAAAGAAAATATTAAAGAGCAAGAGAGAAAACATCACCAAGAGACAGACCTTAGATGCAAACTAAAAAACCAAGATAAGGAAAAAGCAAAGAAGAGCAATGTCAAAAAAATAGTGGTCATGGTATATTTACAACACCTTGTTTAAATAACTCACGTTCGTTTTATCTACGATAACTTTGAACTTTAAATTTACCAATTTATTGTGACACTACCAAGCAGTTTTATTGCATGATTTGAGATGAAATACAGGATTTGAGAGTAGAAACGAGATATTCTCGTGGGCTTTGGAAAACTTAGACGAAAAAGTTGAAGAACTTTCAATATGGTCGGACAACCGCAGTGGCCAAAATAGGAATAAAATGATAATTTCTGCGTACATATGTGGTTGGTGAATAAAATTCCCACTTTAAAAATCATAAATCATAAGTATCTGCTGAAAGGCCACACCCAAATGGCAGCGGTCCATGCAATAATTGAAAGGAAAAGAAAAAGCCTCAAGACTAGAAATCGCCGTTTCTCGAGACTGGGAACAATTTATCAGCACTTGCGGTAATAAAAATCCACTCATTGTTTCCTCAATGAACATGGAAGGTTTTAAAAACGTTGGCAGCTTGTTCAAAGGTAGTGAAGCTCCATTGGCCTCCAGAAAGAAAAATACGAATGGAGAACAAGTAAGGAGAACTGATCAAAGTATTTTATACTACAAAACTACGTTTAAAGAAGAACAGTTTTATTCAGTTAATTTAAAGCAAAAGGAAGGTTATCTTTACATTTTTCTGAGAAACTGTCTAGCTACTTGAAATAACACAATACCCATTAAAGCCGCCAAATATCATCACCTGCTGGAGCTCCTAGAATAGGTTGACAAATCTTTCTAACTCTAAATTTCTAAAGTATTCAGCCACAGCGTCTGACGGGCTTGAAGACGAACTCCTTTAAGGATTTCTTATAATATATTTTTAAATAATAATAATTTTATAAGGCTGATTTGTTTAAATTTGTATGAAACGTATTTTATATTAAATAAGCCAAAATATTTTACACATTAGTGCAAATGTTTGTTACGAATACTACTTACTTCTTATTAAATTTTAAATGTGTGTTTTTGTATTAAGCAATAAAAGTTAGAAGTATTAAGGCTGCTGTCCTGCATGTGTTTGAAATTGTTGTTTTTTCTTTAATATTAATAACCTATGAACAAATTTTATTGAAAGAAACCCACAATAAATATCTGAAGGACGTGTAAACAAAATTTTAAGTTGATTGGATAAGATTTGTGGTCACAGTAAAATTGAACCTTTCGCAGTTTTTTAGTTCTCCTGTAAAGTTTTCAAAAGTGGACTTCAGCCCAACTGCTTCTCATATACAGATTTAATTTTTAACAGTCAAGTGGCGCTTTGAGCAACTGAAAAATTATAGTACTATTCCTGGATACCTATTAAAGCAAAATGTTTTCATATGTAGACGCCTGACTGTCAGGCTCAGGCTTGTATTCTTAAATAAGCTTTGGTGATCATTCGTTTGCACACATAGTTTGTGTGTTATTAAATTGAAATCTAAACAGGCAAAAAACTTATTTTGGCTAATTTAACTAAATTGTTATAATTCCTGAATTGAGATTTGACAGAAAAAGCCCATATACAATTAATAGTACAATATATTAAGTTAAATGACAAGGCCATTGTGTAGAAATAGTTGCTAGACCCAGAAAACAATACTGAAGAAACTGCTGGGATTAGACAATAAAATTTAAAAAAAAAGCTTTGATGTGGAATTCAATAAACAAGGCATTTTAGACAACTTTCCAAATTAAAGTAATATTTACTGTGCTCCATACAAATTTACTTTCAAAATTTCGTATTAATTGGATATAACATGTATAACAATCATACCAAAATATCCTAAAACAAATAAATTTTTAATAACAATAAAATATATTTCTATTAGAAAAATGAGAAGAAATAGTAAAGACATCTTTGATATTCCAGGTAATCCTTCCGTAGATTGTGAATTACCTTTTGAAGAAGGGCCATGCAGAGCATATATTCCCGTCTGGTGGTATAATTCAGATAGCGGAGATTGTCAACGACGCTATTATGGTGGTTGTAGCGGAAATCGTAATAATTTTGTTACAAAAAATGGATGCCTAAAATATTGTAGAGGTATAACCTATTTAAAATGTGTTGCTATAATCAAATGAAAAATGCATTGTTCAAGATAATTGGACACAAGTATGTGAAATACCTTTTGAAAAGGGAGATTGTGTCGCATTACTTCCTGTGTGGTATTACAATTCAGCAACAGGTAGATGCGAAAGTACCTATTATGGTGGTTGCGGGGGTAATCACAACAGGTTTTTTCAAAAACGGGATTGCCTGGATCTTTGTGGTCTACAATAAATTATGTAGTGATAGTACCAATGATATTTCAAATACAATTACACCGTGTGACATTTAAAATTCTGAGTGTGGTACATATTACTGTTAGGAAGATTATCCATAAGTCTTTCGGAAAACAAATTGGTTAGTTTATTCAACTCACAGAAGCAACTCTTGAGACCAGCTACTGGTACTACTGTATATTTCCAAACAAGACATTGTGCAACAATCATTTTTGAAAGATCAAGTCTATTTATTATATTCCCAAGATATAGAGAAATACATTAAACGTCTACAAAACTCTAGAAATAATCATCGTTTCACATGAAAGATGTATTGGGCTAAATCCGATAAACAACAATGACTGTTTGCTAGCCAGCTGCAGTGGAAAGAGTGGTTCTTAATAAATAAACAAGAAAAAACAAATGTACAAATGGTGAGCGTCAACCGTTGATATAATATTAGGAAATCAAAATTCTTATAGTAAGACGGTAAGCTGTAAGACATAAATGGCTTTGAATTATAGTATTGGTCAATATCATAAACACTGGTATATTCATGCAATGCCAATTCAGCTGCTTGAAAAAAATATCTTACCTTTTATAATCGAATTCGTCGTCCAATGTCTGCACTTTACAGACAATGTCAATTCAAGAATATATACCAAAACATATAACATTTATTTACCATAATGACACAAATCAAAAAGTTGTAAGACTAATCAAGTTACAATAATGATAATAATTTGTAAATGCAAATACAATAGCAACTCTTCAACTGTAGCTATCTAGAGGTAAGCGCATATAATAAAGTATGTACACATTGATGACAAACAATTTTGGCTTTGGTTACATAAAGAAAATAAATTATGAGGTCAAACACACCAAAGGTAGACTAAATTTAAGAAGCAAATAATAGTTATTTGTGTTACAAAGAAAGAAAGTGATACTTTTTTCCCGCGTGCACCGTTGATTTCACGAGCGGATTAACACTGTTAATACAGACACGACGTGAAATATCCCAGTTTGAGCTTTCTACGATATTCCTCTGTTTAACTCGATCAGCAGAAGATAAACACCAGAGCAAATTTTGATTTGCTTTTAGCAAAGTTTGAGAATGTCACTGTGTGTATAATGGAGCACAGTTAAATTTTTGGGGGTTTGTATGATTCTTACAGGATTTTCTTTTTGGATAAAACATCAAATCGTTACACCACGCGACATGTCAAGTTTGGTCAATGGATCATAAATCAAGAAAACTACATTAGACCTACAACAATCCTTGACTCTCAATATTAGGAACAATTTCACCACAAACCAAACAACAGCAATACACAGAACTATTCTTTAGCTAGGCGCGCAAACTGTTTCTTAAAAGGAAAATTAAATTTTTAGTTATTTCTTCATAGAAACCAAAACCCACCCTCTCCTTTTTTCCCTAAATACTTTACTTTGAGTCTAGACAAAACGTAACTAACCTAATATTACAAAGATTCTTATAACTACGATACATTTAGTATGTCGGTGCATGTTGTGCAAATGAACGCCGAAAATTAAATAAAATAATGATTGCAAACTAAGTCAATAAAACATAAATGTTCTATTAGTAACGTTTATTAAAAGTGCTTTCAGTAAAGTATGGAATTTTACGTGATCAGGTTAGGCAATGTACCTTGTCATATAGAATAATTTCATGTAATTGTGTACTCAGTGAGAAGCAAAAGTGCAAAAAGACTATTTAACTATTCATGCTTCAAAGGATTATAATTTTTCATAGAGATTGTAATTTGTTTTATCTTCACCTTTTCTTATTAAAAATTACAGTTCTTATAATTTAAACTACATGCAGGATATCACTGGAATCGATCTCAATATGTGTACCACAAAGTTCTATATTCATACATACTATTAGTGGTTCCTTCTTCTTTTCAAGATTCAGAGGTTTAAATTTGACTGCTTTCTAAATCTAAACATGGTTACTCCTGCCTCAATCCCAGCTTTTGAAGATTATTGCATAAATAATTTGTTAGACAGCGAATTGTTTACAGTAAAAACCATATGGAAAATTTTATTTTACTACTGCCATTGTTTCCAAGATACTAAAGAAACAGACCGTTTATAATTAAACTCCAACACTCTGTGCCTCGAGAGTGAGTTGTTTTTCGAGAAAGATCTGAATTACTAATATTACTTTTGAGAATAAATCTCACGATACATACCCTTTAAATGTGATACTTTTGGGCCTATGGAGCTGATTGAGTTTTTCGTACTGGTCTGGTTTTTCGGACCAGTCGGGCTATTCGGGCTGACCAGGCATTTTAAGCCGGTCTGGCATTTCGTGCTTATGGAGCCTTTTGGGCAGATCAAAAACATTAACGAATTGTTTTTAGTCCGCGTCAAGGAGCCTGGAAATTTCAACCATGTGGGGCTCTGGTTCATTTTTTAAAATTTGGATTTTAACATGATATTGGTGCCTCTGAGTTAGACGATGCCATTTTCTGATACGTAATTCTACTAATTTTGCT